>RJWM01016288.1:0-45851 GCA_004363535.1 Dasyprocta punctata | reverse complement strand
GTGGGATTGGAACCCATGACACTGTGAATGTCAGGCAACACTGAGCTACGTACCCAGCCCACAGATTGTTTTTAAAGGAAAACAGTGAAGTATTTCCTTCAGGCCACTCTCAGCCAGTTGCTCATGAGTGAAAAGAAAAACAGCCCCAGTTACTGACACCTTGTGTGATATGTGCTGGAAGGTGCTTTTAGTTCACGCAAACACCACAAGGTTGCTTTTATGCCTTCCCCTGGCTGATAGGGAAATGGAACCAGCTGAGGTGACACCAGAGAAGCTCCGTTCATGTATGGTTGCTCAAACTGAAGAAATGTCCTCAAAAGTCACTGAAAGCCTGCAAAGAAAGGGCATATCTGAAGAGACTCACCAAACTCCTTGGGAACATGATTCCCAGGAAGAAACACAATGACTTCAGATTACATAGAGGATATTGTCATATAAGAAGGTATTAAGCAGAAGATGTTGTGGTTTGAGGTGAGCCAGCTTGAGGAAATGAAAATTGTCTCCCCCATGCTGTATTCACCCAGTGATGTTTCCTACAGTGTCTTCATCCCTGAGATTCATAGAATCTAGCAATTAGAGCTTTGACATTCATTGAAGCAATTCTGGAGGATGGATTCTAGAAATTTGCTAGTGAGGTATCATAGTGACTGCTCCTCCAATCACTGAGTCACAACTGTGAACTTTCCAATAAGACTTAAGAGGCCACAGAGAAGAGCAGATTTGTCTTTAGAGCTCAGTCTCAGCTCAGGAGGCAGTGGTTTCTCACTTACATCTCTTCTCATATTCTTTATGGGTCTTTTTACTTCTTAGTAGTTAATCCCTGTTACATCAATCCCTGTTGAGAGTTCTTTGTATTAAAACTCTATGTTCAAATAGCTGTGCTGTTTCTCTCTTCTGATTGTACTCTCACTGGTTTGCAACTCTCAGAAATTTCTCTCACAGTCTGTTGCCCCAGAAGGGAAAAGATTGTGACTCTACTAAATGCTACTAGCTGAAAAATCCATTTCTTTGCAGATTAACCTAGAGTTCATGAAGGTACATAAAGAATGAGTGCTGCCTCTTGAATTTTCCTGAGTTCTACAACTAAGGGCAGAGACATGGGATCACATCTATATGGTATTGTCTGCAGTATTAGATAATACAGGCAAAAAAAAAAAAAGATATACACATATATCTCTGTGTGTGTGTTCCAATTAAGCTATTGGCAATGCATGAGGAATGAAAATTCATGACAGTTAATGAAGTATTAGTCAGATTTCTCTCGCTATAACAAAATACCAGAAATTATAAACTTATATAGGGGAAAAGGTTTTTTTGGCTCACAATTTCAGAGGTTTTAGTTCATGGCCTCTTGATCTTGTTGCTTTAGGGCCTCTACTGAGGCAACACATCGTGGGGAAGAGTGTGTGATGAAGGAGGCTATTCACCTCATGGTGGCCAGGAAGCGAGGACAGAGAAACAAAGGTTCCAAATATTCCCTTAAGGGGCATGCTCAGCAGTGCCTTAACTTCCTTTCAGTGGGCCTTGCCTCCTAAATGTTCCACCACTTTCCAGTAGCACTATAGGGTGAGGACCAGCCCTTTAACACAGGAGCCTTTGGGAGGCACTCTAAATCCAAACTAGGGCAAATGGGAAGAATTTTGAAGATTGATTAAGTGTTTGCCAGGCAAATGGTGGGGAAAGAATATGTCATATAGAGGCAACAGGATGGACAGAAGTCTGAAGATATGGCAAGGCACATCAACCACACTAGGAACTGTCAATTATATGGAACTGCTGGACATGGGTGGCAGCCATTGTGAAGGGGCTTGGCCTTATCTTGCAGGAATTTAGACATGGCCTGGAGAAGAATCAAGAAATGATTGTCTGCGGGACCCTGGCAACACATTCCTGACCTAGGACACCATCAGTGTGACAGAAAACAGTTTATCAGGATTTTGGACTCTTGAGAGTGAGTTATGAGAACAAATGAAATAACAGATGTGAAAGCATACTACTTTTTTTTTTTTTTGCAGTGCTGAGTTCTCCCATATCCCATATTCTAAACTCTTGTTCTACTTCTGAGCTATACATTTTCAGCTTTAAAGCATATATTTTCAGTACTAGTAAACTACTACTAATACTAATAAATACTAATAAGAAACTATTTCAGAAACTTTTGATTTTGAACGTAACCAATATTTTTATGTACCAGGATCACCCCAATTGTTGTGCCAAATGACAACATTGTGGTGGGAGCACCCGTAATACTGCGCATACTTCTCAGCCTCCCCTCCCATCTCCCACCTAACAATCAGTACTGGACAGCTGGTACCTTCTGTTTTAAAGTAAACAATGAACATCATACACGAGTTTACTTTTTACAACCAGTGCTTAAAATAGCAGAGTACTAAAACAGAATTTTACAGCTGGGATAAGAACTTTATCTTCCATTACACGAAGAGTAAACAAATGCCCAGGTTACCAAAACGTGAACAGTAAGTCAGAGAGGGGACTGGAACAGGTGTCTTGGAAAAGGAGCTTTTTGCTATCATTCTTGGATGGTATGAATCAAGAGGTACACTTACTGATGAGGCACCAGAAAAATTCATAATTCAGAACACTTGTAACTCAAGGGAAATTCCTTTGGAAAAGAGAGAGGGAAGCCTTTTTTTTCTACTTAACCAGGGATTTAATCTGTTCAGTGCCAGGTATCTTGAGCTTCTTGAACCTGAATCATTCCAGTTTGGATTTACAATTTTTATCTCTTAGGTAAACAATGATGTTCCACACCACTGAGATTAAGATTATTATTGAATGAGGTTATTCCACCAACTTTGAAATGATGATTTTGAGTCCACCATTTCAGGTTCAGTACAATCCAACCAAATTCTTTGCACTGCATACCTGAAAGGACTGTTTTTGTTCTGCCATCTGTCTTAGTTATCATAGCCTGTAGCTACTATTTGTTCTACAGGAACACTCAGTTATCCTCTGCTAAGGTCTAGCATGTGTAACTTCCTTACATTCCATTTCTTGTAGTAATCTTTTTTCACCACTAATGATATGCAGCCCTGTTCCAAATCTGCATGGTCATCTTCTGACAAAGGGATTGGAAAAAATGTTTGCTGTGCCAACAGAAGCTGGGAAAAGGCTCAACATTAACCCCCAACAACCCTGGGCCTTGTAGAAAACCATGTGTGATGGTTCAGAGAAAGAGGAGCACTAGGAGAAGAGGTGAAAAGAACATTACCAAAACAGGACACCCGGCCCATCAATGACCAAGTTTGCCCTGGGTTCCATGCTTCTTTCTAGTGTATGGTACTTGTGTGTTGTTGTCCAAGTAGATAAAATACCTCCTGTCCTACTTTCTATTTGCCATTGAAATGAACTTCACCTAACAAAGAACCTGCTAAATTTTATATAGTTATAATAAAATCCCTCAGGAATAAAATAGACTTCAAACAGCTAGTTTCCCGTACATCCTCTATCAAACTAGCATTTTGTGTGTTAATTTCTATTTTGGCTAACACTTCTCAGCTAGGAAAGAAATAATATTATTTTCTTTGTTTTCATAAAAGATCCTTATAGTCACTAGATATTAGTGTCTGCTCATGTATTCCTTCCTGGTTTACCTGTTAGTTGAATTTCTCTTATTTTTTAAATCATTGATTTCAAGTCACCAAAATATACTTCTGTGTGTCTCAGGAAAACCACTATTTTATATTTCTCTAAGAAAGACTTGACAGGACCACAGTTGCTGAATTCAAATAAGGTTTCAAAGGAAAAAATAGCTTAGGTGTTAATGCTCAGCCAGAGCATGCCAAGGGTGTATGCAAAATTGAGTCTGTGCTCTCGAAATGCAAGTCAGAAAGGGATGAACAGCAGAAGTGTAAACACAAAAGGAACATTCAGGTGATCTGTAATATGAGTCACTGCTCAGCCACAAACTTTGCAAGGCGAGTCACTGAGGAAAAAACTACCCTGTGTATATAATTATCATAGTTGCAAGTGTATTCAGCAAACATACTACTAGATTTTCATCTCTTTTTTTTCTCATATCTTTTGGGATCACAGTATTGACATTTTAAATGGTTTCCAAATTTGTGAAATTTCATTTGCAAGGGGTTGAAAGAAAACAAAATTCCCTGATGAATTAAAAATTTAATTAAGCAACATTTTTCATTTACTTACCATAAATTATTTCAAGGTTTAAAAGATTTAAAAATCTATAAGCATTATGGGAGTGTAAGTAATTGTCTGTAAAGCACATAAATCCCAGAAAGACATTTTATCAAATCATCTGATCCTATTCATGATCTTATTATCGACCAATTTGCTTGGTTTTCGATTTCACTGAGTTGGGATTAAATCAGTGTTCCCTTCCCACTGCATAATTTAGGACTGCTTTAAAACGATATAATTACAAACCTCAATGGTAGATTGTGAATTGCATTCACTGTCATAAGTGCCATTAGCATGGTTTTCTTTCAGAACAGTGGGGTAAAGATGTCATGTTAATAAGTTCTATTACTATATGCCTACTATTGGATATCCACAGCAACTGGAGACTTGGATGGAATCCAAAGTTAGATATGGAAGCTGAGGACATACTAGTATTTTGTGGATTTAGAGAAATTTTGAAGAAAAAAAATTCTTTAAAACAGTAAAATGGCAGATGAAAGAGCCTAAGTTTTTTAAATTACTCAATTAGCAATTTAATTTTTTAAATGCGTACAGTCCTACTCTATTGGTCTGTCTGGGGAGAGAAAGAACATTTTGTGTAGTCACTTACTCTAATTTTGATTGCTTTCTACAGAATGAAATTAGAATACCTTATGAAATTTCCCAGAGCCTTACTTGACATTTGCTGCATTCACTCTGGCCCCAAATTCCTTCCTTAACCATGAACTTCTTGTTAATTTCAATTTTCCAACTCCCTCTTCTTCATCTGAATCTAGACATGGAGGGCCCACTTGTAATTAATATAAAGACTTTCTCATCCAGGAGTTCCACCTGGATGAGACTTTGGTCTCATGTCTTACAGTTCTAAATGCACAACAAAAAAGTCCTTTCATGCTTAAAAACAAAAAGCACACAACAACAGAGCAAAACAAACAAACAAACGAACAAAACCTTCTACATACTTTATCTTTTAATGTAAGATATTCATATTCTAAGATAGAGAATTTCCTTTAGAATAAGGTCTTTGGTATGTGGAAACTCGAATATCAAATAATTAACTATCATATTCTGTTGGTACTCAAACTTGAGCCATAAAGTTAAATTTGTTTTAGCCATTTTCCTCAGACTTTGCTAAATTTATTCAAACGACTGACATATTTTGCTATTTTATAAAATATTAGCTTGATAGATACAAAACCAAACTTCCCTGTACAAACAAATTGAACAACTTCAATTAAGTTCTTGCTTGTCATTATAAAAAAGATACACACTTTGATCAGTGTTAGTTATTTCTTTGCTATGTATTTCTGAATTTGATAAATGAACTGAATTGTAGTGGGGAAAGGTCTCACTACTATACTCTTACTCACTACAATAACTCTCTTGTAATTTGTTCAAAGAAAGTGGTATTCATTTAGTCTTTTTCTTGAAGGTCATAATAAAAGCAAACAGGTGGATTTTTGTTAAGAATCTTCAGGTTGGTAGATCTAAAGGCTTTGAAACTAGATAAACGCAGACTTCAGAGTAAAGAAATAAGCCATTGAAGCAAAAGGGAGGGGAAAAGGCAGCTTTGCACAAACTGAATAAGCACAGTCCCTTTGTTTATATCTACAGTCAGTTGTTCGTAAGATTAACAGTGTATCCTGAAAAGGTTGTATTTTAGCATTATGACTTAGTCTATGAGAAAGTAGTGACATAAACGGAGAATTTAAGAATAATGAACTGGTATCTCCCTCCCCCAAACTGGATAGGTGAATTGGAATATCTAGCTAGCTGGTTTCAGTCTGGGTGTTGTTGGTTTCTAGAAATGTTCCTGTTCTTGCAGTTTTCCAATAGTGGCTGCTATGTTGCATGGCAAATGATTAACTTTGTCACCTAGGACTTTGCATGCCTGCTTTTAAGTATGATGAATTTCAGCTTTGGAATGGAAAAAATACAAAAGTCACCTGAAGTCTTATAGTGCAACAATTTTAATAGTCCACATTAAAATGGATGGTACAGGTTTGTATTTCCAAATTGGAAACAATCCTGCCTCGCTTCAAATGCTTCTACTCAGGAATGTTTCTCTCTCCATCCCTTTTAAGTCTATGGAAGTACCCCTAAAGTGCATTTCTGAGACATTAAAAACAGTACTTGATTTACCCTTCTGAGTCCTCGAAAAGAGTACACTTTCCTCCTTTGAGGAGCTGCAGAATTCAAGTTCAGCTACTATCTCTGAGAGAAAGACCTGTCTGTCCATTGGTGTCACTCCAACAAGGGACATGAACAGGGGGGAGGCCCCAGAATAGTTTTTGGGAAAAGAAAATCTAGCCAAGCTCCTCGGTAGTATGTATCTTCTCTTAACACAAATAAATATTTAATGCATCTTTGAGTTGTGAAATAATACTCAATTGATACTTCAGCTTCAAGAAAAAATAAAATCTTGGTCTTAGGTAAATGTTTTGAATTTGTTGGGGTGAGATACCAAGTACTGGGGTGGGTTAGAATTCTCCGGGGTGGAACTGGGGGTGAAAGGAAGTGGCGGGAGAGGAGTCCCCGGAGGCTACTGCTTGTCCTCATAGGAGTCACCCGGGAAATCCGCCTCCCCCGGGGACCTGTCTCCCTCCGGGAGCAGCGTGGCTCGGACTTTCCTCTTCTCCTTAAAACGGCCAGAACGCGAGATCTTCAGATTGCGGCGGCTATTGCCGCTTTTCTCTCCGCACTTGTCTGATTTGGGAGACTCGCCGGCACCTCCCAGGACATTGGGATGCTGGTTCGCTTGGGAGCTGCTGGTCCAGTCTGCGCTGGGAGCCGCGGGCTCTCCGGGGACAGGCTGGACCGAAGGCTGCGGTCCTACCGGGGCGTCCTTGCTTTTCTTTTTGCTGTTGGTTAGCGATTTCCACCAGGGGCCCGAGTTGCCAGTGCCACCGCTGTCGGCCATGGCCAGGTCGGGGGGCCCGGGCGCCTGGCGTAAGTATGGACCTTGGCGACTCCTTTTATTCACGGGGCCTCCCGCAGCTCACTGCACTTCTTCCACGCGGGGTGCGGGGTGTGAGCCCAGGCAGCTCCTTGTACTGGAGAAAAAAAAAAGCAAAACTTGGTTACTAGGTTGTGGAAGTCACATGCCCTAATCTCATTCCCTCCCTCGCTCTTGGCCTGGCACCAGGTTGCAGCGCCCCAAGATTGCAGGAGCGCAACCCGGAGGAGGCGCCGCCAGGCCCCAGAGGGTGCAGTTGCTCTACTGGCCTCCAGGGCGCCACCACCTGATTTCAAATCTAAGCCTCGAACTCCCCAGCCTGAAGCTTCGCCTAAGCCTCCAGGGAGACCGCAGGTGAGCGCGCGAAGGGTGCCCGGGGGAAGTCCCAGCCATCCGGCCCAACCCGGCTCCGAAGGGGAAACGGCCTGTCCGGTCCACAGTGTCATACTCTACAGACGCCTATAGGTGATCCACCTGTCCTAGACCAGTTCCCTTCAGAGGAGCCCCCAAGAGTAGAGCGTTGACAACCAAGTGTGTCCCGGCTGCAGGTGAACTACGCGCGTTAAACCATAAATAGATACAACTTTCCCGCAGAGGATTTTTCCCCCTGTACTCTCCTACCTCAGTCTTTTTTGATAAGATTCTTCAGAGAATTTATATTCCGGTAATAAGGGACAAGCTCATGCTGTTTGCTTTGCTCCTTTTAAATTCTCCTTTTAATCACTTCTGCTTGTGACTTTCAGAGAAGCATGTCTACACTTAACTTCCCTCAAAAATCGCCATCCCACTCTTCCTCTTATTCCTCAGAGACCAATCGCGTGGTTTTTAGGAAGGTTGCTCCCGCCCCGCCCCCTGTCCCCTCCCTCTCCCCCCCCCCAGAGACCAGCCTAAGCAGCACATTTTCCCGCCCTCTTTCCATTGCTCAGGATTAAATCTGTTTATACCACGCAATTCAACTCTCGAGAATTTCACATATTAAAGACTTGTGTTCTTTTCCTTGCGCAATTCCATTCTCCATACAGGAGAGAGCAATAAGGATCTAACAAACAATTTGCTTCTCCAAGCTTTCAGTACCTCTTCGCAGAGCAAAAAGGCTGCTTATTAGCACTTAGGTGCTAATAGGGAAGGCGAGACTCTCCTGGCCACTTTCTGGGCATCGTTTACTGAGCATAACTACCGCCAGTGCGTAGGATTCGCATGAGCCGCTGCTCATTTCCCGGTTTCCGCTCGGCTCCTTCCCACCCACGCGCGCAGAACTCCCAGGACTCGCAAGTGCGCAGAAGACAGAAAGTTCGGTTATGTCTGCGGTGGGAAGTTCTCCCGGAACTCCACGGAGAGGAAGTCTCAAAGCCTACCCGAGGCGGCCTCGGTTGCGCCCTGAAACCGTGGCTTCTCTCCGAGATGCCCGAAGGGACACTGGGGCTAGGATTTAAAAACAATAAAAGAAAAAGAGGCCAAAGTTCTTTCTATACAAAAGGCACCCACACCCTCAGGCACAATGGGCAGGAAGGTTTGTGAACACCCTGCTCCGTCCTACTTTGCAAATTGGAAAAGTAACCTCAAGGTATTAACTAACGGTGGTGGTGGGGCTGTCCGGATGTTGCTTTCGGTCCTGTACCCTGTCCTTTCTTCTTTACGGCTTTCAACTTGGGGTGCACCGAAAACCTTCTTGCGAACTGCGCAAGAAGAAGACTGCAAATTACGCAAAACTAGGCAGAGCGTAGTTCTGGAGAGCCAGCAGCTTGGGGCTTGTCTTCTCGACCTAGAAGGCAGGGGACTGGGAGGCGCAGGGCATCAGCCCAGGGTGATACCGCCTTGGGAGGCTGTGTCTCGGCAGGCGCAGAACCACCCCGGATCGCTCACCTGCTTGGGCTTCCCGGGACGCTGAGGTCCCGCACTGCACTTGCGGCCGAGAGTACCAAGGGGCCGCGTTCTGGGTACCCTGAAGCCGGGGCGCTGTCCCTCGGCGCGGTCTTGGAGAGGTCAGGCTGCTGGAAAGTGTATCAGTCGGAATGTCCGCAGCGCGGCTCCACCGAGTGCTACTCTCCCTTGGCAACTCCAACTTATGCGCGCTACGGAGACAGGCCGGGGCTCGCCGCGCGGTGGGCTCGTCTGAGGGACTGTCAGATTCGCTGTCCCCGGAGAAAGCCCAGACGGCCCCTCCAGGTTAGCAGCTTTACATTCTCAGGAGCCTCCCTCTGCCCTGCCAGCGCCTCTCGGGAGCTGCCGAGAGGTGGGACCATGGCTGCTCGCTCGGGCGCACAGAGCCTTCCTACGCGTCGGTAGGCGCTGGCGAAGACATCTGCCCACCTGCTGGTCATGCGCCAAGTGATTGGAGAAACCAGAACCCAGCGGCAGAGGCGGGTGCGGGTGCGCGGGGCTGGGGGGCGGGGGGAGGTGACCCAGGAGGCGGCCACCCGCCGCCACAGGTGCAGGTAGGCACGTCGAGTTCCCGCCCTCCGGCTACGGGATTGGATCAGGTCGCAGACGTGGCGCCAGCCTTGAGGCGTCTGATTGGAGGAAAGCAGAGCCGCGCGGCTTGCGGGACGGAGTCCTTGGGAAGAAACCGTAAAGACTCCAGATCAGGAGAGCGAAGCTGTAGGGGCGTCCCTGAGCAAAGATCGCCGCGGAAGCCTTCCCTCAGCCAGCACCCGTAATTCTTTTCCTCCTATCTCCGGGTCCCGGGAATCTTATGTTTTGTAACTCATAGGAGCTTGTTCATCCTCGAGCAAATGTTGGAGAGTTTCAGGCGCACTTGGTTAAAAGGCTGTAACAATTTTAAACAGCTCGCAATGTTGCCAGCCAGGCACTGTTTCAGTCGCTTTCTGTGGATGATCTCGCTTAGGCCTCATACCAACCCTAGCAAGCGGGTACTATTTTTGTCCTCACTTGACAGGCGACTAAACCCCAGCAAGTGAAAGTTAAGTGGTTGTTCATAGTGGTGGTGGGCAGAGCAGGGTCAGGATCCACGAAGTATGATTCTGGTAACCACAAGGTTAAGTCACAGCTTGCTGGTCTGGGGCTCTAAAAATGACTGAGGATCCTTTTTCCAGGTCTGGAAATCCATGCCCGGCCGCCCCCCCCCCCCACACACACACTAGGAAAGCAAAAATATAGCCCTAGGCCACCACAGGAGTGAGCCAGTGGATAGTGTCATTCTAAGACTGCTCTCGCTGCTGGCCTCTTATCAGGCGTTTTTGTTAGTCTGACAGAAAGCCATGGGCACAGGACACGCTTGGCTAAGGAAGACAGAGATGCAGGCTGCCTCATCTTGCTGGATGCTGTTTTTCAAAAAATGATTAGGATGCTCTTGAGCTCATCCACACACAAGACTAATGCTGGACTGAGGTCCCCTTCTGCAATATAAAAGCAGTGAAAAAGCCAGGCAAGGAGCCGCATCTGTAATCCCATCTACTGTTGAGGCCCCAGCAGCAGGATTGCAAGTTCCAGGCCAGCCTGGGCAATTTAGGAAGACCCTCTTTCAAAATAAAGATTTTAAAAGGTTCAAAAGGGGCAGCTCAGTGGTAGAGTGCATGAGAGTATTTGCAGGCTCTGGGTTCAATCCGTAGCACCACAAAAACCAAGACAAACACTAAACAAAAGTTTGTAATTATAGAGTCAGTGGAAAGAAAATTTTATAGAGTATTTCAATATGTGACAGAAGAGAAAAATATTTCCTTGCATTTTTAATGACATGCAAGGCGGAGTATGTTTGAAACTGATGCATTTTCGTGTATATCCTGGGATAAATTTTCAAGTGTAAATGTTTAATTCCGCCACTGGGGCTGAACAGAGACAGGTCACCAACTTTCAAGGGAGGATAGGAAAATTCAGCATAACATATCACTTCCGAATGAAGAAATTGAATCATAGGGAAAGCTCTCGTCTGAGGTGTGGTCACTTCCAGGAAGTTATGGAGCTGGGTGGCCATAGGAGTGAAAGAATGAAAATATTGAGGAAAAGAAAATTAGTACTGCCAAATGGCTCCTTGTCTAGCAGTTTTAAAAAAGCAGTAAATATTTTCTTGCTGAAATATAAACCTGATTGTCTTACCACCCCCTCCCCTATCTGTAGTCAGGCTCTTAGAATGTTCCTGTCGGGGACAAATGAGTATTCAGCGGTACCAGTGTGTGTGAGAGTCCTGGAGTGTGCAGGAACTTCTCAAGGTGCATTGCGCGGGCTAGTGGGACCTAAGTGCTGTAGGGGATGATGTTGCAAAGCTGAGTGTAACCAGATGCTTCAGGCAAACCCCTTGAAGCGGGGCCTCAGGATGAGATTTACATTTAAATAGCACTGTATCTGATGGAGAGGTAGATGGAAGAGAACACAATGGCACTTGCAGGGAGACATAAATTGTTGTGATAGTTCAGGTGAGATATTCTGATGGCAACACTGGAGATAGTAAAAAAGGTATGGTTTCATTTAATTTACACAAAAGAGGAGAGTGAGTTTGACTAAAGGCTTAAAAAAAGAGGTAGTTTTGCAACTTTTCTTGTAAGTCAGAATGGTTATATAATTGGGGTTTGGCCCATAGAGCTACAAGGAAGGCTTTAGAAAATGCTTCTTCCCTTAAATAAAAGACAGACTCTTGAGAGAAAAAGCATCTTTTGCCACATCGTTGAATCTTACATTTAAGAACAGCAGAAGGATGTGATGTACAGTGTCCCAGCAGTCATTACATACACACAGCAGTGAGTTTATAAGCATAAGAATAACAGGTAACATGTCAAGGGCAATGACATGGGACTATGGGAAGTATCTTGGTCCTTGATGTCACCTGGACCCACCTACTACCAGGCTTCTGGTTCAATGAGATAATACATATCTCCATGATTTAACTACAGATTTAAACACAGTCTTCACTTATTTGTAGCCAAACACATTCTCACTTGATAGAAACTATTAAAGTTAACAGAACACAGCTCCTATTTTAAAAAAGAAAGTTATATTATCACATTTTTTGGACCAATTTGAAAATTTCTTCTGCAAAGATGGAGGAGTCAGTGAAATGCTTACGAGATGGAGTTTTTAATGGCAGGGAAAGCATCTGTGCAGTAAGGTATTTCCACAGAAAAGGCTTGGAGTTAAGGGAGGGAAGGCGAGAAGAACACGTGTAGCACAGGGGTGAACAAGCTGGGAGTGAGTCCAAAGAATGAGGGCCACCACCTTACTTGGACTTTTAAAGATGTTGATATAGGGGAAAGAAACTCTCGACCTACTAGATGTCTGGTATGAGCTCGTGTTCTCTAAAATCGAAGAATGAATTTTAGAAATGATGGAGGTTAAGAGGAGAATATATTTATTGAGACAAAGAAAGCTTCTGTCTGAGAGAGAGAGAGACAGAAGGTGTCCCGAGTGGGTTGCCAAAGACTCTCTTTTTTAGGGACTTTTATAGAGTAAAACCACAAAGTGAGGCAGGTCCAAAATGGAGAAAACATGGAAACTCGCAAGGCAGAGGGGCATGAAGTAGGGCAGAACTATGGTCAACCAGTAAGATTATTGCTCAGGTAAAATTGATTAAATCAGGGATAAATGGGGAAGTGAGTCACATAGCAAGCAGGCATGCTTAAAGAACAGTGACTCTTCCTGTAGGGGGTTGGGATGGTGACTCCTGGATTCCTCCGGGTAATAGAGAACTATTTAGAATAGCAATCCTTAGGGTGTGGGTGTATTTGTTTGATCTTTTGTCTTGAGATCTGGCCCACAGCAGGAGGTATCTGTCTCCTCCAAGGTTACAAGGTATCTGGTCTTCTGCACTGGCTCCTTTGAGGGCCTAGCCCTGTCTGACTGCTTTTAATATTTCTAAATAACTCAGCTTTCTATAACAATAGAATTTTTGATCAAAACTAGAAACACATACTTCCTCCAATATTTTTTACATCTAGATCTGTTTTAATGTATGAAAATTTTCAAAACCTCATGCCAAAATCCTTACAGAAATATACATGCACACATGCATACACAAACAGGCATGGTGTTAAAAATACTGTTCTGTTCTATTGATCCAAAAGTCATATTGCTGACTCGATAAGGATGGCATATGGTTTTGCATTGTTCTGCTGAGCACCATGCAGGAGATATGTATTTAGACTTTTCTACAGTATCCAATTAATAGCAGATGACTCTTACTTAGTGTTACAGTTTTTAGAATGCTTAGATTGGACATTGCTTAAATTGCAACTTTCTCACATGAACTTTAAAATGTAATAAATGATTACCCTCAAAGGCAATAGACAGTGACCAACATTGGTTAGTAAGATTTAGAATTTTAGAGGCTAAACCTGGCATTTGCCATCCTGGCAAGCCTGGTGTTACATGAGACGTTGGGAAATCAGTTGTCTTCCTTTTAAACATCGATAGTGGGATCTTGGCAGACAAAGGACACAGCGAAGACATTTAAGAAATGTGACTACAGAAAACTTTTAAAAATTCTCATACTCTTTTCATGCAGAGATGACCTGGTTATGCTTTGGTGTGAGTTCTTTTTTGCTCCCTGTTTTCACATGTTTGCACTTTACATTCTTCCATGCCTCTCTTTTGCTTCCCTCCCTTTCTCTCTTCCTTAATTTCTTTCTTTTAGGGACATTTACACCCTTCAAAAATTGAATGTAGTAGTTTACAATTCCTTTTTCCCTCGTTGTATATTCATATTAGTATGGTTGGATTTAGTTTTATCTATTTTTAAAGTGTGGTCATGACAATCAGGCATGAACTTGGAATCCACTTTTTATAGCATCTCATCCTGTGCTTTACCAGGATAACTGAATACATATCTAGGAGGCTAAAAAATTATAGTCACAAAATACTTCTCCTTATGCCAGCTTTGCACAATCCCCTGAGCACTTGACTGAAGCAGTCTGTCCAGTGCCATCGCTCTCTGCACTGCAGTCCATACCTGCCCCTTCCTGCCTGTGCACTCCTCCTCCTTTGGGCTCATTTTCATGAAGCATGTGTTTGAGTCATCAGCCCCTCTGTTCACCACTTTAACACATGGTTATTCAGTTTCTCCCTGAGGTGATGAGGACCTTACGACTTACCCAGGCACATACGCCTCAGGAGAGCTGCATGTATCCGCATATGTCTTTTTTTTTCCTAGTAACAGCCCATCCTGCCCTCTTTTCTCCAGGACCCATTTTCCTTGTTCACCCAAATCTCAGAGGTATTGTCTACACCTGCTGTGAGTAACACACTTTCTCACTCAGGCTCACTCCACTCTGGGATCTGCTCACTTCTTCCACTAACGTGTCTTCTCTGAGGTCCTGGTTTACTGGACATCCATCAGTCTTCTTTTTTTGGCCTATCTGCAACATAAGCACAGTTGACAAGTCCTTAAAACATTCATAATTCCTCCAAATTTTCTTCATTCTTACTGGAAGCTCCATTCTTGTCTACTCTACCAGCTTATCTTTTTTCACATTGACATTATCAATACAGGCTGGTGTCTTTTGAGGTGTCACTATGAGCTAACTATTCTGATAGGTACTCTCTTTGTATTATCTTATTCTATGTATCCTCATAGCAGCTACTGTCTATTTTACAGGGAATGTAAATGGTACTTAGGGGGAGCAAAGCAGCTCATGGTGGTAGAGATAGGATTCAGAATAAGGCAGTCTGGCTCCAGAGTTAGAGTTTGTAAATGCTTTTATGAAGTTAAATGTCTTGATGTTTGACTATAAGTCCTCTTCTGTCCTATGCCCGTGACTTCAGGTACCATTTTCATGAAGGTGACTCTTGAATTTCTATCTGAAGTGCAGGCCTTTCCTCTGAGTTTCCAATCCTAGTATTTACTCAGTTCTTCAAGATGTTTCTACTTGCCTGTCTCCAGGCATGTCAGGCCAATACATGTGAAATGTGTCTCCTGGCACCCTCCCCATTCTTACTCCCTGCCTTTCTTCCAGTGTCCAGGTGACTGGCACTACATCTATGCAGGAATGTGAACCAGAACCAAGCCTTCAGTCTTAGTCCATTTGGCTGCTGTAACAAAATACCAGAGACTGGATGATTTATAAATAATAGACACTTATTTGTTCCAGTTCTGGAGACTGGGAAGTTCAAGATCAAGGCACCAGTAGGCACAATGACTGGTAAACTTCCTGCTTCATAAATGACAACTTCCTCTTGTGTCTTCACATGGCAGAAAATGTGAGGAAGCTCCCTTGGGTCACTTTTATAAAGGCACTGATCACATTTATGAGAACTCAGACCTTAAGACCTGATCATCTCCCCAAGGCTACTTGGGCATTGTGGATTAGGTTTCAACCTGTGAGTTTTGGGTGGATGTGAACGTTCAGTATATAGTGTTATTCCTCTCAGGTCCTTCCGATCTCACTTTCCTATCTGGTGTGTCTCAAAGCTGGTCACACCGATATCCTAAATGCCTCTTGCATCCATCTGCCATTCTGTTTCCATTGCATCTTCATAATCTAAACTGTCATCTTTTCTCATCTGGAGCTGCAAAAATAACCTAATTCAAACCCTATATTTATTCCTGCCCTGCTGCATTCTATACCAGTATGGCATCCAGAATCACCCATTTACAATGACTTCTCTGCTCACAACTCCCCAGTGGAGTCCCCTTGTTCTTGGGATAAAGAACTGGCATGACCCACATATATGGGCTACATTCCTGTTTTTTAATACAACCTCATTCCACTCTCCCAACCAATCTCTGTCCTTCCATCACATTAACCACTATTACCCTAAATGACACCTTTTTTGACAATTGTCTCACCCCAACTGTGGTGAACTGACATGTG
Organism: Dasyprocta punctata; assembly: GCA_004363535.1. Classification (NCBI taxonomy): domain Eukaryota; kingdom Metazoa; phylum Chordata; class Mammalia; order Rodentia; family Dasyproctidae; genus Dasyprocta; species Dasyprocta punctata. The sequence continues at coordinate 29,975 of RJWM01016288.1, read as the reverse complement.
GTGTTCACCAAGCTGAACTGAATCAGTGTGATACTGGGTATGGAAGGTCCATTTGAGGATTGTTGCCAGCAGCATAAAAAGTAGAACTGGAGAGAAAGATGGTGCTGTTAATTCTCCTGGAGAAGTTTGTCACATTGGTTTTCCTGATATGAACTCGGCTGTTAACATTGCAGGAGCTTAGGACCTTGCTGTTGCTCAGGATGGCTGTGGCACTTTTTGAGGAGCTCTGGTCTCACTTTGAGCATCGTTTTCTGGCTCCAGTGCAGATCCCTCAGCTTGCTGGCACAAATCCTTCATCCTGCTGGTGCAGACTTTCTAGCTTCCACCACTGACCTTTGGGCCTTGTCAGTGCAGGTCCATGAAACAGACTTGCATGAGACATTGCTGTGGGCCCTAGGCTGGACTTATAGAAGACATTGTCTTGGGCTCTAGGTCTTCAGTTGGACTCATTGCTGTGGGATGCAGGCTCTCAGCTAGATTCTTTGAGTCTCTTGTGTGTGAACAGATCTCCTGCACTCTTTTGCATTTGACTCTTTGAGTGACTATTATAAAATAATTCTGTAAATTATGTGCCCTGTATTAATTCCTTTCCCTCATGAACCCTGACTACAGCACCAAACAAGCCACATTATATTGTATGGCACAATTATTAAACTAAGATTGTTTTATTGTTTTATCCAGTCAAAGACTTATATTTGTTTTATTTTGCTTTTCAATTCTTTTTGTTTTCATAGTTTGTATATGGGAACATGTCTCTTTGAAATCTATCTTTTATATTTTCATTTAGTAATAATCCACTGGTAGTAAATTCTCTAGTTTTTGTCTGATATATTGTCCTAATTTTGGTATGATATATTTGCTTTGCATAGAAGGTTGGCAATTATTTTATTTCAGCTTATTGAATGTATATTATTTTACGTCTCTTAGCTTATGTTAATTCTTTTAAGAAGTAAACTGTTAATCAGATCCTTCTTTTGAAGGTAATTGGTAGGGGTTTTTTTTGTTTTTTGTTTTTTTGTTGGTTTCCTCTGCTGTGTTGAGGTTTTTCTCTTTGCCTTGAATTTCCTTCAGTGTCATTATGAGGTGTCTAATTATGAATTTGTTTCTATTTTTATGCTGTTTGGGATTATTTGCTTTTAAATTTAGTTTTAGAAAACTCCTAGTGATTATTTCTTCAAATATTATATCTGCCTCATTCTTTTTTTCTTTCTGGAATTCCACTTGAACATTAAAAAGATATATAACAGCTTTAACCCAAATTTTCATGCAATACAATTTACAGACTTAAAGTGTATGATTCAGTAGCTTTTAGCACATTAACAGAGTTGTATAATCATGACAACAATCAAATGTAGGGTTTTTCTTTGTTATCCTGAAGCAAAACACTCTACCCACTAGCTATCACCTCCCAATGCCTTACCCCTAAATCTAGGCAACTACTGAGCTACTTTATTCTGGAAACAAATAAATTTATCTATTTATTTTTATTCAAAATAGACCATGCTCACAGCAACAATGAAGATGTTAACATATCCAAAGACATGAAAACTCTCCAAAGTATGTTCACATACCATGCTGGAGTAAAACTAGAAACTGACAGCAGACCCATACTTGGACTATAATAACTCCCTTGCTCTCTCCTCTTATCCATCTTTTATGTCATATTTTATTTGTATACTAACTTTTTCATGTAAGGGAAACCATGCGATGTTCAAGCTTGTGTGTCTTATTTACCTCTCTTAAGATTATGGTCTCAATGTGAATCCATTTTCCTACAAATGCCTCAAGCTTATCTTTCTTTATGGCAGAGTAGTACTCCATCCATTTAAACATTTAATACATCTTTGCTTCCTAACTTATCCCATATTTTCCATATTTTGTCCTCTGTGATGCATTATGGATAATCCTTTTTTAAGCAATCAGTCATGCTGTATTATTTTCAGTTAAATACAGAGACCTCTGTTTTCCAACATGTCACCTGGAGACCATTTCACCCATTGCTCTATCTGGATACCAACCTCTTTTCAGCAGTAGTGAGGCAGATTCCTTTTCTTTGGGGAAGAGAAATTCATGAGTTTTTGCCTTTGCTAATAACATACATTTCAGAATGCCAAGTGGCAACACTGTTGTTTTGGGCATCTTTTACACAAACCAAATCAAAACAGCCAGAATGTCTCTCTGTTGGTGATTATCCCAATTCTTCCCAAGTTAGCACTTTTGATCACCATACAAAGGTTACCAGGATCAAACTTGATGAAACCTGTAATCTTGCCAGTCTCTAAATCTTTCTGGATAGTGTCATTCTCCTTGATGAGGAAACCAGGGTATGGACGATGGCAGTATTGTTGGTCACCAAATGACAGATTCCTTTTGTATCCTCAAAGATCTTTCTCACTTTGTACAATTTATACCTGGTTTCCTCAGGTGTAATTCAGTGAAGGGCCAAGTGACCTTTGGTGTTGTAGATCGGATGAAAATTCTCTCTGGTTTTGCCAATGCTAATGACATCCATAAAGCCATCTGAGTAGGTTATATGAGTTTGGACTTTGCCATTGATCTTAATGAAGCGCTGCATGCAGACAGTTTTGATTTTGTCTGCTAATAGAGCATATGCAAGTCTATTTCTTAGTAAAATTATAAACAGATATTCTGTCAGTTGTGGGGAGCGCTGGTTGTGGAGGACAAGGAACAAACACATTGGTCAATGTAAAGAGCATCCAATGATTTGAGCTACTCTACTTCAAATGCTTTTTGGGACCAAAAGCCCTAGATATGCTCAGAATGGAATTCCATTTGATGTAAATGGCAGTTTATGAATTCGCTTTTCTGCTGTATCTGAACGGTCTTTAAGTCTCTCTCTTTGTATATTTTAACTATTTCTTTTCTAAATGTAGTATTTAGTTTTACTTTAAATATTTAGCTCCCTATCATTTTCTATTCCTTGGAGATATTTTTAAACTTATATTTTCTTCTTTAAACATAATAAACATAGTTGTTTTATAATTTGTGGTAGATTAACTAATGGTCCACTTGTAACACCTAGCTGAACTGAGATAGCATGGCCCTGGTTATAGATGGCGCACCTGAGAATTGTTATCAACAGCATAAAAAAAGAACTGGAGGGGAAGACAGTGTGCTGTTGATTATCTTAGAGAAGATTACACTGATTTTCCTGATATGAACTTGGCTGTTCTCGTCATCAGAGGAGCTCAGGACTTTGCTGTTGCTGAGGATGGCTGAGGTTCTTTCTGAGTGTCACTTCCTGGCTCCAGTGCAGATCCCTCAGCCTGCTGGCACAGATCCTTCATCCCACTGATGCAGACTTTCTAGCTTCCACCGCTGACCTTTGGACTTTCTCAGTGCAGATCAGTGAAACAGACTTGTGTGAGACATTGTCGTGGGAGCTAGGCCTCTAGCTGGACTCATGGAGGATATTGTCATGGGCTCTAGGTCTTAGGCTGGACTTGTCCAGGACGTTTGCCATGGGATCCAGGCCTCCAGATAGATTCTTTGAGTCTCTAGTATGTGGACACATCTCTTGTACTCTTTTGCATTTGATTCTTTGGGTGAACATTATAAAATAATCCTCTAAATTGTGTTTTTTCCATTGTGAACCCTGACTGCAACATAATACTGTTTGATAATTCAAAAATCTGGTCTCTGATGGGCTACTTTTTTGTTTCTTTCTGCCAGTTTCCACTCATAGGGTCTTTTTTGGGTCTTCTTGAATATCATTGTGTGTTCCTCTTTTCCTCAAAACATTATTTGTAGGGAAATTTTCAAGGCCTAAAAAGATTTCCAGGAACTTAGAGGAACACCAGACAGGAACATTTCAGGTTCAAGGTTTGAGGTTGTTTTGGAAAATAAAAGCAACAGATCTGTGTGAGCACCGGGCCATAGTCATAGCCTCCCTGGGACAGGTCCATTAATTCTTTTGTTCTCTGCCCCCAGGTCTTTTCTGTGCCAAAGTAGCTTAACTGTCCATGCAGACCTGTGGGAGAGATGGGCATAGTGTACTTTTGCATATCTGAAAGTCATCAGGCTCCTCTGGGACCTAGACTTAACGAGGGTGAATCTTCATTAATCTTTCTACTTTGGGTGAACCCTAGGCTTATCGTTGTGTTCCTTATGCCCCAGGAGATACCAAAATGGAAACGGTTTCTTTAATTATTTTCAGCAAGAGAATTTGTCCAAATAACCTAGGCTGCCACTGGCAGAAATTAGTGTGTTTATATTGTAAATGGTTTGCTTGGTGTTTGTCCCCTTGACTGAACTTTCTCATTTATCATTTGACTCTCTCTCTAGAAAATGAGTTTCATTTTATTTAATCATTTATATGACACTTCCTATATACCAGGGTACAGTTTCATAATAAACTGTATAAATGTAATAAACGTAATATAATTATTAACTCATGTAATCCTCCTATAGGCCTTATGAAACAGACAATATTGTTATTATACATCAAGAATCTGAGTTAGAACTGAAGTTACTATTCTAAGATCTCACAGATGGTCAGAATCAAAGTCAGCATTTGACCCCAGGAAGACTTTAGACTTTAGAACATAGGGACATAACAAATCACTATGCTGTGTGTCTCTTCATGAGCACCGGGACAGGCCACGAATGAAGCCCTAGCACACGGCATGCCTAGCAATAATACTTGTCAGTACTGCTGAATCAGTTACCATAGAATGCATAGACATGAATGCTTTGATTATAATATGACTGTTTTATGAAAGAAATTCAATAAAAGTGGCATTGAAATGCCATTCAGATTTGACATTCTGCATAATAATAACTTGATTTTCTTTAATTCTGGCACTGAATGCAGCAGGTAGTTGAAAATATCTGGTAAATCTTTGTTTCTTCTGGTAGCACATTGGAAGATCACGATCATGTTGAAATAGTGTTTGGAAGAGAGAAGAGTTCAGGTAGAATGCATATAGGGTTTATTTAATTTAATTAAATACTGTAGAGAATAAAAGAATGAGCTGGAGGACATGAAATTCTGAAACAAGGCTCCACAAGACATCCGGAGTCACTTAGGAAACAAATGTAATCCAACTTTATTATTGGTTTGCAAATCATTGATGTAAGTAAAGTCATGTGCTGCCATCCACAGCAATGTTCTTTGGCTGGTCATCTGATTCCAGGTCACTGCCAAGGTAGCCTCCCTCCTTTAAAGGTGACCTGCTCTCTGCTGTAGTGCTCATTTCCCTTCTCAACGCGTTGATTTGGTTATGCTCGGTTTGCCAGGTTATAGTTTGTCTCCCGTGGCTGGCTGGTGTGTCAGTACCTTACGTCACATGAGCACCAGGAAAGGCTAGATATCTGATGAAAGGGTAACATGATGCAGGAAGTGATCTTTCAGTTTCCTCACCTTTAGCAAGGCCACTGTCAAACTTCCAGCATTAGTAGTCCTTAAAGCATAGCTGCTTTCCTAAGTCACAGGCTGCCACAGGAGGCACAGCAAAGTTTCAGAAGCTTATTTGTGTTCAGGTAAACTCATATGCACCTTCATTCCATGAACATTCAGCCTCATGCTTTGGTGTACTGTAATTTCATTTATACAGGAAGAAGCACTACTTCTGTTGCAGCTAGAAATCCTTTATGATGATAGCGCATTCTGAATCCTTTTCACTTTTAATAGCCAGAGCAATTCTGAGAGCTACCCACTTTACAGTTCAGTATTAGAAAGTTGAAGTAATTTCCTAAAAGTCACAGGACATATGACATGGAGCTATTTTTATTCAGTTGGAGTTACTTAGTCCTTATTATAGTATTTTTCAGATATGGCTATTTAAATCTCATATTGCCACTTAGGTAACAATTATTAAACACGGGCTAGTTTCAAGGATATTACATCAAAAGAGATAGTTATACTTTAACAATTCTAATTAAGTCATTGTCTTTTTTAAGTTTCCCACTTTAAATGGTGTTAAATCATATGTGTTTATTGACGTAGTAAAGTCCTGTGAACCAAATAACACTCAAAACAAAGCTTACATTAACTCCTGGTATTGTAATTATATACATTCTTGTGAAAAGACTTGATGGTGGGTTTGAATTACTAGCTGTGTGATTCTGGGAAAGTTATTGTCTTTAGGCTATGGCTTTGTGTGTGTGTGTGTGTGTGTGTGTGGCACCAGGGATTGAACTCACAACCTCACGCCTGCCAGACAGGTGCTTAAGTTACTGAGTCAAACTCCCAGCCCTGGTTTTTTTGAGGCAGGGTCGCACTGTGTAGCTCAGGCCGGCCTTGTGCTCGCGTTGTAGCCCAAGCCTGCCTCGAACTCACAACTCTCCTCCTACCTCAGCCTCCCGAGTGCTGGGATTAAAGGCATGTGCCACCACGCCCGGCTGGTTATGGCTCTTTTATATGTAATGTGGGGACAATTCTCTTCACTTCCCTGGGTGGTTGCCAGGATTAAAGTATATAATACATTCATTAAAGTCCTTAACATAGTGCTTGCCACACAGTAGACATTCAAATTGTTTGTTTCTCCTTGAATAATTTCTCTCCTTGTTTGTGTGGGAAAATGATGTGAACAAACTTTGTCAATTAATTCCAAGTGCTTTTTGAAAGTAATGGCAGAAATTCTTGAAAGCATTGCTAATATTGTTGGTTGGGGCCAATTCCACCCCATCCAGAACACAATGTTAAAACTCACTGTAGAATATTTAAAATGATTTTTGATTAATCTGTTTTCAGCAGCATACTTAATGAGTAAATCAAGTTAAGCAGAAGTTTTCTGTATGTGATTCAAGAATGTTCTTTATCCTTCAACACCTAAATTGCATTCCCTATAGTTAAAGGTGGAAGCATGCCTAGTTAAGCTTGAAAACAATGCTACAAGAAAAGGATTAACAAATTGTAAGACAAAAATCCTTAGAAATAAGGTCACTGTCAGACTCAGGCTGAGGGTAAAAACCAGAGAATGTGTTTAATATGTGCTGCTCCATTAATTCCTAGAATATCAACCCATACCTGAATCACTGAACCAAGAGAGGAGAAAAAGAACAGGAGCATCGTGTCTCTGCTAGCTCAGGCAATGTGGCACTCTTTATTCTTTTCCAAAAAATTTGTTTCAATTTTCCTAAAGCAATATATGGTTAATAAAGAATTTCTAGCAAATTTCAGGAGTTTCTTACCTTATTCCTTCCCTCCATCCTCTTTCCCCATCACTTTCAAAATTTTTAACTTTTTTATTTCTGGCACTTACAGATCTCTGTATTTCTAAATACAGGTATTATGCTTGCTTTTGATTTACTAGGATTATATACCCTGTAAACTTCCTGTTATGCGATTTATGCACTGAGCTCCTTATGGAACCATGCCTTCTGCTTCCCCTCTGCCATATGCCCAGTAGAGAGTATTAGATTACAGCTTTTGTTTGACCAATGATTCTATGTTTCATTATTATGCTTATGCAAATATTGCATTGTTCAGACTAACCATGGTGGAGTACAGTTGTACATTTACTATCTCACTTTGTTTTTTTCTCTAAATTTCATGATAACAATCTTTCTCCCCCTTTCAGTTCATTTAATTCTTTCTACACCTTTAGATGGCTTCTTTGTACACTTTACTACCAGGTCAACCACATCAATAATATATGTGTTTCATTTTGTTTTTCTCGGAAACCTCACTCCTGGTCACCTCCTTCATTATGGGCTGACTTCTCTCTGACCTGCTGCACATACTCCCACTGGGAACTGCTTGAGGTGGGTTATGTGTCTCCCTCTGTCTTGGTGGACGCCCGCACCCTCAGGTGTGCAGCAGCAGGTGTGGTGGTATAGTGCCCAGTGAGTCTGCCCTTTGAGTTACACAGCTCTTGTCTGCAGTCTGGGCTGTCTGGGCACCGTTCTGGTACCCAGCTGTCCTTACCTCCTTTCACGCTTATTGTGAAAGGTTCTCTTTTCGTTTGTTTGCTTTTTAATTTTTTGTTATTTCACATCTGATTTCTTCCTGGTTTTTCACTCTTCTGGGCTCCACTGCATCGCCTTCTGGTACATTCTTTTATAAAATACCTCTTCAGTAAAGGTCAACCTCCCTGTCCATTAATATTTTCACTTTTTAAAGAGATGATATTCACTGTTTTCAACTCCACCTGCTTTATCATGTTGTATTCTCCTGTCATAGTTTCTAGTGTTTTGTTCTTTTTAATCATTTTGAATGTACTTATCTTATGTTTTAGTTTGCTATCTAGCCCTCGGGATTGTTGAGAAATCTACTATTTCTTTTATCTGTTCATTGTTTTTTCTTTTCAGATTTTTTTTTTTTTCAATTGTGATTTCTTTCTTTCTCACTGTTTTTGTGAGCTTGTCTTTGGTGTGGCTGTTTTCCCCACAGGAGTTTTGTGTAATCTGTATCATTATCTATCCCTCCTCTACCAGGATTCAGAAATATAATCACCCCAGGCATAATTCTTGTGTTAGTTTCTCTGCTTAGGCTTTCTCCAATCAAGTGGGTTATGTAAATGTAAATCTCAAAGTTGCATAAATCACAGGTTTGATTTAAAGTGGACTGTCTTCTTCTTTTTTAATTACCTACTTTATTTATTTATTTACTTTTTTAGAGCAATGTTTTCCTGGAGTATGTTACCCAGATTGGAGTTCTTTTTAAAGGTCCTAGCTTTTATGTGGTGGTTCTGGTTCCAAGTTTATACTCTGCGGAGTCCTAATATCATCTCCCATTAAAAGTTAAGGTTTTAGTTGTAAATAGAATTAGAATCCCTTCTTGCCCCACCATAGTACTGCTACAGAATCAACTCAAGTTCTTCCTACTCTGAATTTCAGTCCTTTCTGGAATTATGGGGTTCACTTTCTTTCTTTCTCCTTCCTTCCTTTTGAGATCAGCTCTGCAGTTCCAAAATTTTAATTCTATTTCACTCAACATTTTTAGATATTAGTAGCAGAAACATTTTAGTTTTACTGTTTTTTCTTTTATTCACTCAACAACTATATTTTGAGAATTTCTAAGTATCAGTCACTGAGATATAATGATAAATAAAGCAAAAATCTTGCCCTTGTAGAACTTACATTCTTGCGGGGAATTGTGGTAGCCACAGACAATAAACAAAAATAGCAAAATATTAATTAAATGATGAATGGAGAAAAATAACCAGGAGGTTTTAATGTTTACGCAAATGCTGTAGTTTTATTTATTTTTTATTTTTATTTAATTTAAGAGAAAGCTGTAGTTTTAAATAGAATGACTAGGCAGGGAGTGGTGGCATGCGCATCTGCAATTACAGCGCTTGGGAGGCTGAGGCAGGAGGATCCCTGTGAATTTGAGGCCAGCTTGGGCCACATAAGTGAGTTGAAGACCAGCCTCCACTATCTAGCAAGAACCTGTCTCCAAACTAACAAACACTACAGATTAACTAGAAAGAAAATAATGAAGATTTTTTTAGAGTAAAAATACCATGGAATACAGAGAAACAATAGAGAAAGAAAATTAAACAAATGGTTTATTATTTGAAAAACAAATCAGTATAATTGGTCAGTCTGTATAATGGACAAGTTAAAAAAGAGAGAAGATAGAGATTACTAATATCAAGAATAAAACAGGGGATGTAATTACAAACTATAGGTTCTTATATTCCTAAGCAATTGTTGTGCAAAACTTGATTGTCATAGTTGCAAAGACTTAGGGGAAATGGATTAATTCCTTGAAAAGAGCAAACCCCTAAGTCATCCAATATACATAGTAGATACCCCCAACAGTCCTGTAGCTATTAAAGCAATAAAATTCATAACTAACTTTTGAAAAGAAAACTAGAATCCATTATCTCTTAGAAAAGTATAGCTTCTCTCTCCTTGAACTCAGTACTTTCTTTCTTTTTTTTTTTTTTCAAATTTACTAGATCACTGATTTGTTAAGAATTTATGTGGTGGTCTTTTAGGGGAGCTTTTTTTATTTTAAAGAGAATAAAACAAAACAAAATAAATCAGAACAAAGCAGATCAGAACAGAACAATGCAAGCAACACAGGACTTCAGAACAAGACACCAGGAAATCAACAGTGGCTACCATAATGATGCTTGTTTTCTTCAGAATAGTTGTCCATACCTTCAGACACAATAAATTCAAACAAAAGCGTATAAAACCAATCAAAACAAAAGAGTGAAAGCATTATTGGCCTTCAAAACCAGACAATAGGAAATCAACAAAAAGTACCATAATGTCTCTTGTTTTCCTCAAAATAGCTGTCCATACCTTCACACATATTGAAAGCAAATAATAAAAAACAGACTAAAACCAATTAAAACAAAAACCAAAATATTCTTGGACTTCAAAACAAGATGATATGAAATCAGCAATGTCTATCATAATGTCTTGTTTTCTTTAATACTTTCTTACTGGACTAGAAACCTCCAAAAATTCCAAGTTGTGGCATTTTCTAGAGCTTTCCTTAACATCTGGCCAACAAACTCAGAATGCTTGGCATCTGAATTTAAACATTTTATTTCTCTAATACATGACCACTGTGTTATTCAACTTTCCATCGCTATAAAAAAAACACACTTGAGATAATTAGCTCATAGAGAGAAAATATTTATCTTGGCTCATGGTTTTAAAGGTTCTAGTCCATCATCAGGTGAGACTTGCTCTGATGAATAGTGGTGCTAGATGGTAATGTGGAGAGCAGTGGTGAAGCAAACTGCAGACTCCATGGCCAGAAAGCAAAACAGAGAAAGGGCTGGGTTCCCACAGTTTCCTTTAAGGGTATACCCTCCACCCCATGATTTAAGGACTTCCTGCTAAGCCTTACCCACTAAAATTGCCACTACCTCCCAGTAGCACCACTCTGAGAACCAAGACTTTAACTCATGGGCTTTTGGGGAATTCAACATCCAAACTATGGAAGCCACTTTTATCTTTGCCCAATAAAAAGGACGGCAACATGGAGTAGTTCCATGTCCATCCTCCGTAGAATATCCACCTCCCCAAAGTGACTCCCTACTAGGTACCGAGAGAAGGAGGCCCTGTTTTTGTTGATCTTTTCATGATGAGTTTCAGTCTGCTCTAAGTGATGTTTCCAAGCCCTTTGCTTAACAGACCTGAAGAGGGAAAGGGATGTAGTTATTCAGATAAATAAGGGAAGAGTATTCCTGGAAGAAGGCAAGGAATGGCCAAGATCCCATACAGCAGGAATGTGCCTGCCATGTTTGAAAAAGAACAGAAAGACCCGAATACCCTGCAATGCAGTGAGTGAGGCCACAGGCACAGGAGCAGTAGTCAGAGAACTTATGAGAATCCAGAGGAATCATGTATATAGGTCTTGTGCTCTACTGTAAACACTGGTCTTATTGGCTGAAGGATATTGGAAATCAATAGAGGGCCTTAGGCACAGCAGCGATATGATCTGACATTTTTGTCAGGATCCCTCAACTCACTTTGCTGACAAAGACTCTTAAGGAAGAGATGGGGACTTGAGGAGAGTGAACGAGTTGAATTAGGAGGTTATTACATGTGTCCAAGGAGAGGTGACAGTGATTCAGACCAGAATGGTAGCAGTAGAAATAGTGACAATGGCAATATTTTGAATACAGATTGTCCACAACTTACAATGACCTGACTTAAAATGTTTTTACTTTACAGTGGTAAATGGTACAATGGCAAAAGGCAGAGGCATTCAATAGAAACTAAACACTGAAATTTTAATTTGTGTCTTTCTTGGGTTAACAATATACAGAAAATCCTGTCTCCTGATACTAGGTAGCAGCAGCATGCCACAGCTCCCAGTGACCCCACAATTATAAGGGTAAATACCTACTCTCTGCAGTAGGCTGAGTTGCTAAGCTATGATCTTCATAGGTTAGGAGGAGTAAATTAATATTCTGCTTACAATATTTTCAACTTACAATAGATTTATCAGGACATAACCCCATCATAAGTTGAGATGCAACTGTATATTCTGATATTCATAAAGCCAACAGGCTTTTGTTGATGCTCTGCTGGGGTGTGCAAGAGAAATAGAAGAGTTAAGGATGACTGTGTTAGCTTATTCCTTTACATTGCAAGAACTAGAAACACTGCGTAGCATTTTAAAAGCAATAGCAGAGTCATAGTCTGCATGTTCCTTCATTTTCCAATACTGGGAACCATTTCCAAGTTAATGTTGTGAACTATTTCCACATTAATGAGCATAGAAAATATTATTTTTAAATGATTGAATAGTATCAATTATATACTATACTTCGGTGACTTAAGTCTAATGTGGATAGCGTTATTTGCAGTTTTAATGAAATTATGAAATCTGGAACAATTGAACTATTTGATCGCCTTTACTAGAAGATAGCAATCTATCAGGTGAATCTGAATTTCTGGTCATTTCCTGCAGCTAATAGCCTATTTTAAACTGCCTAGATATTTGATTTAAAAATCCATTGTTCTTGATTGTCAAGGTAATATATCCTCATTTAAAAAGTAATATGTTCAGGAGTATAAATGGGACTTTCCTGGTGCTAACCAAATTTCAGCTACTGTCCCAAAGATTGAGAGCGAGATGCTAGTTTAACTATGAAAGGAATGTTAAGAAAGTATGCAAACAATTTTTGTGATCCTTGCTTCACCACATATCTTGAGAATGTAGTAAGGGGGAAAATAGAACAGTGAAAAATAAAATTGCTAGCATTTATTCTTACAGAAAAATTTGGCAGTTTTCTTTGGTGAATGGGAACTCCAAGATTGGTAGGGTTTATGGGACTTTGAAAACTTGCTGCGAATCATCACCTGTGGGGCCCAGATACCTTGTAGGCCTAGAAGAGCCTGCAGCCAAATGATTTTTCTGTGTAGAGAGAGCTGTGGAGGGTAAGGTGTCCTTTCCCAGTGGTGCGGCAGAGGTCTATTCATTGCTGTGGGCCTCAGCAATCCTAGAGGGATTGGATGTGATAAGGACCCAAGTGGGGTTGGGAGATCCCAGAAGAAACAGATGTTGGCAGGGTCCTTCAGAAGCCAAGGTTGTGAGGAGAGTTAATTGAAGGCTGCACGGGGAGGCAGTGCTGTGCGAGGGAAGCTCAGGTGGGGGACTCCCAGTGGAACTGCAAGACAGAAGGACACTGTTCCCTGGTGACACAGAGCTGGCACCTTACATCTGCACCACCCATTTGGAATTTTGTATGAGACAGAAGTAAACTTTTATTTAATCTATCATAATTTGGGTTTTGGACACTTGTAGCTGAATCTAAAACTAAGTACTTTACCAATCCTTTTGTTTTATTTTGTTTTGACAAGGTCTTGCCACATAGCTCATACTGGCCTGGAAATCATGACCTTCAATTTGAGTGCTGGGATTACAGGTGTCTGCCACCATACCTAGTTTACTTTACCAATCTTATAAAAACTCATTCAGAGGAAAGAAAGAGAAAGCCATGCAATTATATAGTCATAAGGGCTGGGAGTTTGGCTCAGTGGCTTAAGCGCCTGCAGCACAAGGTTATGAGTTCGAACCCTAGTACCGCAAAAAAAAAAAAAAAAAAAAATTGTACAGTCATAGTTCAATTTCATATGTGAAGGTTGATATCAAAATTGTTTTTTTGCAGTGCTGGGGATTGAGCTTGGGCCTTACACATGCTAGGCAAGTACTCTACCTCTGCAACTACATACCCAGCTGTGACACAAAATTTGAAAATAGAGAAAGAGATAGCCAGAAGCACAATTTTTAAGAGCAATGTATTTAAACATATTTGAAAACATACTATGCATGACAAAGTAAAAATTTTCTCAGGAGTATAAGGGTGGCATTTATTTATGTAATATACCATGTTAATGGAAAAAGGAGAAAACGTGGTCTAGAGATTTCAGAAAAAGACATTTAATAAAACACCACCTATGTATGATTTTTTTTTGAAAAACATGATCTCATAGGAACAAGAAGGGAACTTTGTTACCATACAGGGTATGTATGTAGAAGGGTGGGTCTCATTCTTCGGTAGGTAACAGAATCAGATGAAAAACTTGAAAATACCAAGATCAAGGGTCTTTTCCAATAAGCCTAGTGTCTGTGCTCTTTTTGGTTTTCCAGAAACATTCTGATAAGCCAAATCTGAGAACCACCAGCATAGAAATCACAACACACCTCAAATTTAATGGTGAAACTTTAATCCTATTCTCATTAAAGTGAAAAGCCAGTTAGGATAACTGCTGTCATCTCTAGAGGTCCCAGCCATTATAGTGAGATAAGAAAAAAAGAATGATGAGACCTAGAAATGAAAGGGATGATGTGGTCCATATGTGAAGGCAATTGGATTATAAGGAAGTACAAGGTGATATTTATACAAATCATTAAAATTTGAGCATCTGGGGACATAGCTCAGTGGTAGAGAACTGGCTAGCATTCACAAGGCCCTGAGTTCAATCCCCAGGACCCCCCCAAAAAAAGTCAAACATAACAAAAAACCTAACCAACCAACGAAACAAAAAAACCTATGACCATTAAGCAAGGCAGTTGGATATAAGATTAATGTATATAAATCAGTAGAATAACTAATGTCTGTAATAATCCGTTTAAAAGCATGCTAGAGGGCTGGGGATGTAGCTCAGCAGTGCAGCACTTGCCTGGCAAGCACAAGGTCCTGAGTTCCATTCCTGGTACACAAATGAACAAACAAACAAAACACCAAAAAATATATTAGAAATATCTAATCTATTCATAACTGCAACAGAAATGATAAAGAATATAGAAATAAGTATTTTAAGAGATAGAGAAATTATAAGAGTGTGGGAAATCACTTACTGATGAATACAAAATAAGACCCAAATAAAAGGAGAACACTAACATACTTGTATGAAGGCAAATATTTATTTTCCCCCAAATGGAAATCAAATGCCATTTTTATTAAAATCCTAATAGGTTTTGTTTAGATGAGGGAATGGAAAGACCAAACTAGGTGGTTTGAGAATAAATATTTTGGAGAGCAACCAACTAAGAACAAATAAAAATTTGAAGCAAAGACACAAGAAAGGGAATATGATTTCAAGACATTATGAAGTCATGAAATTTAAAACTGGTATTGATATAGAGGCAGATAAAATGTTTGACAGATCAGAGAGTCCAAAGATAGGCCTATGCAATGATGGAATTCCATCTATGACAAACTGGGAGACCTCTCTCTCTTTCAGGAAAGATGATGTATCTATTCCAGAGCTGTCCAATAGAAATATGATGTCAGCCACACTTGCCATTTAACATTTTCTAGTAGCCAGGTTTTAGAGAGTAAAAAGAAACAAGTGAAATAAATTTTAATAATGTATTTTAACACCAAATATCTAAAATGTTATTTCACCATGTAATAATTATAAAATTATAGACACATTTTACATTATTCAGTACTAAGTCTTGGAAATCTAGGAAGTATTTTATACATTTATACTTAAAATCCTCTTGGATTTGGATAAGCCGCATTTCAAGTGTCCAATAGGCACATGTGGTTAGTGGCTACATTATCAAAGTGCACAGCTCTATTGAATAAATGACACTAATCCCTACTTTGCATCATAATTCTATGCATAAATGTGAAAAGTATAACTTGGATACTTTTATAAAAAATAAGAAATATCTTTATGATTTAGGGGTTAGGATGAATTTTATAAATAAGATACATAAAGCACAAACAATAAAGGAAAGATTACCTTTACAGGAAGAAGATACAGACAATACGAATGAATTTAAAGAAGTAGCTTTGAATTTATAAAGAAACTGACATATTCATAGATGTAGAGAAATGATAAGTTCATGAATGAACAATTCATAGAAAACTCAATTAAATGAGTGTTCAACCATAAAAGTGGCAATTAAGGAAGTTCAAATTAAAACAAAATATATCCTTTTATCCCAAAAGACTAGTAAAAATATTTAAGTCTAGTAATGCCAAGTGTTGAAAAGGATTTGGAGTAACAGGAACTCTTGAACACTGCTGATGAGAAGATCAATTGGCACCGTCACCTTGGAGGGCATCTAACAATACAATCCTATGTACAGCATATGCAGAGTTTAATGAGAATGTTCGTGGAAATGGGGGAAAAAAAGGAAATGATCTAATGTCTATTGCTCGCAGAAAGGATAAGTTATCTTAGAAAACATTTTAAGATAGTTAAAATTAAGTAGATCTGCATGAATGAACAGGGATACATTTCCAATACATTATATGGAGAAGAAAAGTCAAATATAGAATAATGTAGACCTCGGGTATGGTACCATTTCTATAAAACATGGTATATGCTGAACATATGCAGGAGCAGTATAAAATGTGCCAAGGAGTGGGAAAGAGAAAAAGAGAATGAGATGTAGGCTTTTAATTTATTCTGAATTTTAAAATTCTTTTAATATGATGCAAGTATGGCAGACATAAAGATTCTGAAGAGTTGAATGACAGAGTCAATGGTGTGCTCATCAGGGGCCTTGGTTGCCAGTAATAGATGAGAGACAGTTTACACAGAAGGGATTTGTTACAGGATATCAGGTAGCTTACTGAATCTTGGGGATAATGTGGATTTGTTGACAGATAGTGTTTCAAGTCAATGTGGACATGATTGGCCAGGAGAAAGTAGGGTAAGAAGCAACTTGTGGAAGTGTACACACACCTGTGATCTTGTGCAATATAAAGGGAGATGGGCAAAGAGTGGCATTGAGAGTGTCAGGGTGTGTGACAGCATTCCACACCTGCTTTGGTGATAATCCAGTGTGGTTTATGAGTTGAGCAGACAGGCAGGCATTACTTTTCCTGTTTCAAAAGGGAGAAACCTGAAGCCCAGAAATCTTAAAAGCCTCATCTGTGATGGAACCAGGTCTCAGGGCTCTAAACCCCAGGCTGTCTTTTTGCCACACAGCTCTACATGAGGCAAGTGTGGCTTGGCTTTTAATTGGCTGCCAGTGTAAACTGCTAAACTCCTATAACTTTCTCACTTGCTACAGAGCAATAAGCGAGGTGACTTATAGATCGAAAGAAAGAATACTCATGGTTAATCTGTTCTCATAAATGCTTCTCCAAGCTGTTGATTTCTTTTTTTTTTTTCAGAAAACCATTTGCTTGTTTACTCTGTTCCCCTGAACTCTACAGTGAGCATTATCCTGAGATTATCTTAACCCTCACAATAACTCCAAGGAATAAGAACTGGTATTAGTTCACTTAAATGACAAGGAATGTGAGGCTTAAAAATTAATGTGACTTTCCAAAAGACATACTGTGAGAAAGTGAGGGAGCTGAGTTTTAAACAGGACACTGATTAGACCCAGCACCTAACCTCCTGTCTACAATGCTCTTGATTCTAGTTCAATGAAGTTACCATTATCTGTGTAGCCTGCTATTAAATTAGAGACTTAGATCTTCAGGTTCTCTAAACTGAGTCATTCTAAGGGTTAACTGTTCCTACTGGATAAAAGATGAAAGGATATGGTGAAGATTACATAACTTAAGGAGGTTTAATTCCAAATGAAAAGCTTCTACTTAAGGAGAAACATTCAAGAGCAACTGAAGGGTTCAGATGTTAGGCACAGTTGCAAATTACACATGAGACTACACGTGCATTTCCAGATTCTTCTGTTACAAATATTCATTTCATCAAAATGGGACTTTATTTTGTATAAGGAATATGCCATTAATTTAGAAAAGCTTGGGGTGCCTATGGTATGCTAGGTATAGTGCCAGGTACAAGCTGGGAAATGTAGAGTGTTGAGCAAAGCAGACCAGAATGAGATGAAGGCCTTTAATTTTTTCAGAATTATACAATTCTTTCAATGTGGTGGAAGTATAGCAGACAGACAGATTTTGAAGAGTTGAATGACAGTGTCAAAAACACGTTCACCAGCGACTTTAGTAGCAGTTCCCTCATGAGGCTCATAATATGAACAATATTACATTACAGTGGGCACTAGAATTGGGGGAGTGGGACCTGTGGAGACACTGAGGGAGGATTGGACGGCTATAAAATATTCTGTGCATCTTCTGAAAATTTGAGCAAACTCCACAATGCTGCAAAGCCATTGCCCTCACCTTTCTAAACAATTCTGGTTGTTTTTAAGGTGTCTAAACGCTTCGAATAAGGGAGACCCATCTTCAGCTCAGGGGTGATTCTGACTCCACCAAATCACCTCCCCAGAGCCCCATCTCCTAATGCCATTACACTGGGGATTAGGTTTCAACAAAGGAGCTTCAGAGGGGACAGAGACCTTCAGACATAGCTTATTTGCATCTATAAAACATCTAACCAATCACACTCCTCCAAAGTATAAGATCTAACATGATGCCATGAATGTAGCAAAATAAACTTAAGTAAAAAAATTAAATGTAACAGGATATTGTGAAGCAAACTTGAAGGTGGGAAAGGCTTTCTGAACTGCATTCATGAGGTCATCTATATTTTATTACATTCAAGTGGGCCACGTTTATCTTTTCCTGTTTCTCTTCCTCTCACTTGAGTGTCATTGCTCCAGAGAACCCAGACCGTGGCCTCCCCTGCATTTCTCCTGTCAGTCTCCTTGAGTACTCTTACTCAATCCCATGTTTTCAATTATTGCCTCTAGTGATTCACTCCCAAATCCATGTCTCCAGCCCAATTCTGCTCATGCAACTTCTCAGGAAACGATTTTGCTTGGAAATTTCACTATCTTCATTTAATCGTGTCCAAGTTTTTCCACTTCTGTCCCTCCCCAGTAACCAGATGTCCTGCTTATATTCTTCATTTCAGTAAATACTGCACAGTTGTCAAATTAAGCAATCTGAGACTTGTCCTGGATTTCTTAATCCAATCTATAACTCGTCCTTTTCAATTTTGTTTTCTAAATAAACCCAGTTCTATTTATTTCTGCCTTGCTACCTCCCAGTCTAGGCTAGCATCATCTCAGGCTCACAGAAGTGATTATTTAGCTGACTCCCTGCATTTATTCTCACTACTCTCCATCTGCTCACATGTTCTTTGCTGAATCTATAATCAAGTAAGTCATCTTTTAAAAGTGTAAATCAGACTGTGTGATCTTCCCCCTAACACCCATTAGTGCTAAAAAAGTTAGTAGTAGAAACACACATGGAATCTATGTGAAGTTAGAATTTAGTGCAAAATAATGTTTCAAAGCTTATTTCTCAGATTTGACAGATATTCTGTGATTCTGTAAGATGTTAGCTTTAGGGGAAACTGGCTAAGGGGTATGTAGGAACAATCTGTAGTTTCTTTGTAAATTTTCTGCAAATATAAAACCATTCCACAATTAAAAGTCCATTTAAAAAGAAAACATTAGTAGGTCACATTCCCCTTATATTAGAACCCAAAAGACTCAATGTGAGCAATTTCTTCGTCCCACCAGACCAAACTTATTGTTTAATTCTTTCCGTGAGATAAATCTTTTCTATGCCTCCGAGTATTTAGTGTGTGACCTATTAATAAATGCTTGACAAATATTTGTTGAAAAATAATGACTTACATTTTTAAAATGAAAGACTGGCTCTAAATTGGGGATTGTTTAGAGCATGGGAATTTATAAGCCACCTGATTGGGGTTTTCAGTAAAGTCGGGACTACCCAGGAAGCCTTCATGTGTATGGTGTGTTTCTTTCCAATGCTCTCTCTCTACAGTGCCTTCTTAGATTCACATCCTCTTTCCTCTGAAATGTTGATTTCAATGGAGAAAGAAAAGCTGTACCCTCCCATTCTACCACCTATCATGCCCCTGTCCCACCTGCCCCAATCACTTGTGGAAAATAATTGTAGGTTCCTAGAAACTCTGCTACATCTTTTGTGATCTATCCAAGTGATTCCAGTGGCAGGGATGTCAAGCCAAGGGAAGCTATATCAGGCTGCCAGATGGTGGGGAGATAGGCATGGGTGAGAAGGCTCCAGACTAAAGCAACACAGAGGGATCAAGTGCTGTGACAGCATTTGAAAAAAGGAGTCATGTAAACTTCATCGCACATTATAGAGCCTTGTCACATAATATCCCCCTCTAAGTCTTGGACTTGGATTTAACCAGAGACAAATTCTTGTCTTCTCATACTTCTTTTAACCCATCCCCATGTTATATCCTTTTCCCTTCTAAGTTATTTCTCTTGAAATAATGGGAAACAACTGTTACTGATTGCTTTAGTTCATGATTTCATTTGCAATGTTATCCCTGCTTTTTCAAATAAGTCAACTCATTCCGAAAGTCATGTGCAGCTGGTAACAGGCAGGTCTAGATTTCTGCCTGGGGTGTTTCTGACTTCAGAATCCTTGTTATGCTCCTCTAAGCAGCCAATGGTGATTTTCTCTAAACTCCTTACCTCTCCATGGAGGGCACAAACACAACTGGCCTTCTAGAAGGTGATGTTCAACATCAGAATCTTACAACTTCAAAGCAGGCTTTCTGGAAAGAAGCTGGTGAAGGTGTGAGCCCATGACACAGGCATGCGATAGGCTACTTTTGTTTTCTCCTGTGGTTTGACAACAATAGAAAACCTGTTGCCAAATCTCCCAGAAAACAAGATTTTAATGATTTTCCCCATGACACCTGCAGACACCAACTCTTTGAACATACTCCAAAATGATAGACAGAAGAATTTAATACATGTAATGCTTTTCCTTCCATTTACACTATCATAAATTACAAAGTATTGTTCACTTCACAAAATAAAACCATTTCCAGATAATTTTTTTGACAGTATCAAGAAGTACATAAGCTACAACAGACAAATCTGTACAGTTGGGAGGAAGGCTAATAGTAGGGAGCAGGCTGAGTGATGCAGACCTCCAGGTGACAACAGAGTCCATCTGCAGGGCCCTGGGGACTTCCCAGGACAACAGCCATATTGTGCACCTCCTCTCACACCACACCACACACAGTACATCTCTTCTGGTCACTCCAAAACAAGAAATTGTGGGTAATTACATGACTCATCTCAGACATTCAAGGAAAGACATTGCAGTTGGATTCTTAAAAAATCTAGATTTACAGTTTTTGATGTTTTAAATATTTTACCTATGTTACAAAATATAGAAATCTTGGTGTGAAAGGCTCATGCTGAGATAAATATAACCAACAGGATGAAACTAAAGTAAGAAAATCATACGAAGTTATTTTCCATATAGAAGTACTTTTTTCAAGAATGAACACGCATTTAGCAAAAATCAACCTTACTCATTCTTTACTTTAAAAAATGTTTGTTTATAAAACAGAAATGAAAAAAATTAAAAGTTGTTCTGCAGGATCACTTTTTGTCAATACATGAATGTGACGAAAATTCAACTCACAATTAACATATGCATTTGGAGGGTTTAGCTGAAAAGAAAAGAAGAGAAAGTGCTATTTTTTTTTCATGGTCCAGATATATCCAGTGTTCGCAAGATCATTTTACACAAAATGACCACATTCTACATGTTTTGGGTTACACACTTGTTATATGGGAAGGCAGTAACCAATTCCATAACATACATTGGAAATTCACAAAAATTTTATAGAAAGTAAGTTTGTGGATGTTTCAAACCACCCTATAATTGTTATAAACCTATACTATATGATAGCAGAATGCCAGTTCTTAAGAGCAAAAACTATCAAAAGCAGGGACATATGTGGCAGTGAAATTTCATTGAAAAGCACTAACAAAGACAGAGGTATGTCAAGATAATACTGCATTTGTGGTCAAATTTCCAGGGCATCACAGCAAGAATGCAGGACAAGCTACATAGGGTAATAGTCAATGCACTGCATTGAGTTCTATTTGCTAAAATAAAATAACAGTCTTGCAGCTAAAATAAAAATACATTTTACAATATAGGTTTCATTTAACATTTACCATATAGAATTGTCTTCTTTCTGTAAGTGGAAAATGTATAACTGTATCAAGTACCTTTATGAATTAAGTTCCCTTTTATTACTGATGAGATTGAAACTTGAAGGTCTACATTGTTTTTAATAAGTTAAAGAAAGATTTATTAATCACTCTTCCAGCAAAACAGACATACATACGAGGCACAGCAAAAGACCCGAGGTTAGGGCTTTCTCACCCTCACCCTGTTCTTGCGTGGAGGAGGGCGTGTCTATGAGACACAGTACCCAACTCTGCAATCCACCATGGTCCAGAAAATTCTGTCACTTGTTTGAAAAACAAATCAAGTGTAAGAAGTGTTTTTATTTCTTTAGCTCTGTCAGCTAGGATGGGGCTAGGGCCGTTCAGCTCATTCCCTGTTGAATTAGAACAAAACATCTTCATTTTCTATCAAAATCTGCACAATCAGCTTTTGGTACCGCATGTCGTGGAGGGTTGTAAGCGTGCTGTCCTCGGGAGGCCTCATCAGCGTGGGCCCAAACACGATCCCCAGATTTTCTGCATTCATTAAATTGTCCTTTTCATTCATAGTAACTCTGAAAAACAGACATGGATACACAGAGACATTGTGTAGATTTGTAGATGAATTTACACACTGATTATGTGCTTAAAACTGAAGATCATCACTGGCTCAGGAATTTAAAAATGTAACCTGAGAATCAAAATGGCAGAACGGTGTTTTTTAAAAAAAAGTTATTTTCTGATTTGGCTTTCTTTTAAAAGTGATATCACCTCATGTAAATCTAGTATGGATACAATTTTAAAAATTAGAAAATCAGTCCTCCTTACTGAATAAACATAGAACTATCACTTAGGGGACATCAGTTTGAAGGAACGGAAGAGTATTAGCTGGCCCATGGTGTCATCATAGGTTTTAGTCCTTTTCTTGTGTTGCTTTTCCTTGGTCTGCAAGCGGGAAGTGGGAAGTTTTGAGCAGGTCCCCTGTCTGCAGGCAGGGCTGGCAGTAGAGGAGAAAGGCTGATTACAGAATGGGCTGCCATGGGGTGTGATAAGGAGGAGCTGGATGGTTATCAGGGGACAGAGGAATTGCTGGAATGTGGCCAGATGGGAAAGCAGCTGGACATTATTTCTTGTTACCCCAGGGTGAGTTCCAGAGCAGTAGTTATTGTTGGAATTAAAAATCACCTTTTCAATCTCCAGACAAAAATCACAGAGACTGTAAGAATGAAATCCAAGCCCCTAAGTTGGCTTACTGCTTTTCTAGTAGAATAAAATAGTTATCTCTCAGATTCCTGTTTTCAGGAATTTAGAATGCTCATTATAAATCTAAGAAGGAGCAGGTTCTCCAAAGAGCTGAAGACAACTAAAATGTATTTATGTTTTGCACAGAAGGCCATTCCTTGCTGTCTCTTCCCTGAGAGTTAATAAGGATTTGCCACTTAGTATTATTCTAGGAAGGCCAACTCAGTTTGAGTCATTTTTAAGCTGTAAAGCTCAGAGAAAGGTAGAAAAAAGGACATTCTTTACTGTTAAAATGCTTACCTTTTCCTATGAAGTCAGACACCACATCTGACCAAACAAGATTGTTAGCAAATTCACTACAATAGCAATATGAAATTACTGCCGTTTACCAATTCATCTGGCAGATGCTAGCATTTTTCCTGATACTGGTACTTAAACTCCCAAATTGTAACAGCTGGACATGAATCACAATGAAATAAATAATTTACAGCTAATTAAAAGCTTAGTGTAATACTTATCATCTATTACTTATCCAAAAATTACTTGTACTTTACTCTTACATTAAATAGATTAATCAAAGTGGGACTCTTTTGAACTATATGTTACTTTCTCTGATCATTGGTCTGGGCAATAGTCATAATAAGGCAGAAAAGTAAAATCCAAAAACTCAGTGTTTCTATAGCATTCTCAACTTGCTTCTGTTTACCAGTTGAATAGATCTGTAATTCATTCAAAATAGATAATTTTTGGTCCATTTTATCTAAGAATGGACTGATGCCATGTATATTCCAGAAACACAGAGAGACACACAGATGTTCACTGATCTCTCCAACATTCAAAGACCAACTCATCGATCTCATCGCAAATGCATAGGAAAGGAAAGGGGTCCACGGTTGAGGGAGGAGTCTAGAGCCAGGAGTTCTAGTGTGTTGCAAACATCCAGAAGTTTCCATCTCTGCCTTACATGGTCAACCTTGATAACTTGTTAAGGTAAGTTCTCTCAGAGGGCCCTACAGTCCTTGTCTCCTATAAATAAGGGCCCGACCTAGCAACTGGTTTTTAACACATAAAACAGCAAAAGCCATAGGATGTCACTTCCTAAAAAAACAGCCTTTCCTCTTGGATCCTCCTGCTTTTTTCCTCTGAAGGAAGCCAGTTGCCATTTTGTGGGCTGCCCATGGGGGACCCACATGGCAAGCAACTGGGGATGTCCTCCAGCATCAGCCAAAGAGGAAGCTGGCTTTCAGAACAACAGTTTTCAAGGACTGCACGCTGCTGGCAACCAGTGAGTTAACTTGGAAGTGGAAATTCCCTTCCATGAAGGCTTCAGATGTGATTGCAGCCTGGCTGACTTCATGAGGGACCTTGAACCACAGGCCACTGCTAAGCTATAGCTTGATTCCTTACCTACAGGAGGGAGATAATACATATTTAATGTGTTAAGCCACAAAGCTTGGGAGCAATTTGTTCTTTGGAGACAGAGGACTCATACATCAAGAAAACAAGAGATCATAGGCCCCGGAGTCGGAGAAGGGTAAACAGCAAGAGGAAGATGAGAACAGATGGGGAGGTGCAGATGTGGAGTATAAGTGGTTAAGACAAGACTGTGGACTCTGGATCAACCTGCCTAGGTTCAATCTTGGAGTCACTTCTTTGGATTAGACATTCAACTTTCTTTGGTCCAAGCCTGTATTAATACTCACACCCCATGAAAAGTGCATGAAGCAGTTCTCAGTGTGGAGTGTGGACTCTAGCAGCTATGACTGGGACAGGCCCAGGAAGGCAGCACAGTCCACTTTTAAATAAAGTGTCTGCCCACTCTGTAGTCAATTTTTCCTCATGCATTAGCTGTCCCAGCGGCAGCTGAGGGGCAGATCAGCAAGTGAGGTGTTGCTTACTTTTTGAGGTGGATCATTAGGTAGCGCAGGGTCTCATAGTGGGCGGGAGGCAGCAACATCAGCACTTCATGGACTGCTTCGAGCCTCTCATCTGCATTGGAAATTTCTGCGAAGATCACACAGAACAGATTTTAGCACAGAGCTGTGACATTAGAACTTCTAGAAAAGTAACCATGTCTCTTGTGTCTTGACCTTGAATGAGGAGGACAGTCTAACAAATTCATGCAATTTTAGGTGCTATTTCACCAAAATAAATGTTTGTTTGCATCTTGCTACATTTCAGAAAGAGTCTAAGGCTAAGTGCCACATGCTTACTGTGTTTCCATGATGTGGGTGACTGGAGGCTGGACACTGCCCCTGCCCTCCAGGGGAACTGGCACCCCAGTAGAATACTTACATGAAGAAAGTACATGTGCAGTCTGTGTGTGCTCTTTCTGTCTTCTAAACATTGGATTTGCTGAAGCGCTCACTGTCATAAGCTCTAATTTTAATGCTACTACATATGGTGGCATACCGCTAACACTGTCAAATAAGTCTGTGGCAGGTTTCCATAAGTGAATGCATTTTGTAGTTCCAGGACGTTGGCAGGCAGGCTGGCTAACTCAGTCTGCAATGAAGGCACTTGTCACTAACTTGCTGGCAGGTTTACCCCCGGTGTTCAGCCCAGGTTCGGAAACAGATACCAGGCATGTTAACAATGGAAGGAAGAATGCATGCTTCTGGATTTGGGGTCTTTGATAGGTACTGGCATATACTCAAAGAAAACCCTCCAGCTATTTCCCCTGGGGTGGAAGGTACCAAACTGTTGGAATCTTGTTCACCTAGAGCTACCAGACCCCAGGAAGGAATGATCTCACCAGGGAGCAGGGCCATTGCTCATGTGGAAAATGTTCCATATACAAATCCCAACTCGCCCTTGTTTCTTCCTGCCAGGCAGCTCATTAGCATACCTATACTTTTTAACTTTAAAGATTAAAAAACCCCAAAAAACTAAAATTTAAAATAAAAGTTTCTCAGTGTGAGCTTGACTTCTGCAGCCTGCACCTCAGGATCAGAATCTCTCCTTTCTTATCATTATCTGTTCCTGGGGAAAGAGTAGTCCCTTCTGCTGACAACTTGCTTGTCACACTCTGCTCACAGCAGCGAACCCACTTGCTGAACCCTGAATGAACAACTGTGGCTGATGGTTCATTCCTGGACCTGTAAGCTCAGCTCTCCACATCTGGCTTTTCTCCTCTGTAAAATCCAATTGCAACATTTGCCTCAGGGGATAGATGAGAAAAGTAAACTAAAAGACATGGGTGAGAGGTCCCTGCATAGAACCTGACACAGTATCCTTGGCCTTCTATTAATTTTAAACCACATCACTGGCAAGATTTGGATGTAACCTGAATGAATTCACAGTGTGATTCTGCTTAACGGATGGAAATAGTTAATCTACACAGCTCTCCTTAGGGGAACATATAATTTCTTACTACAAAAATATTCACAGTTTTAGTAAATAGCAGACTAGGTCTGACTGAGCTTGTTGTCTGCATATGGAGAGCAATGAGGAGATATGAAACTGCCTGGTACAAAATTCTATGCACAGAGCTGGCTTAGCATCAGTTCAGCTCTGCTGGGGCACTCTGCTGGCTTTCTGATGACTAGAACAGTGCCCTCGCTTGGCAAAATAAGCGCTCATGCAACAAATTAAACTGTTCTAAGTTTCAATTTTCTCAAGATTGAAAACATGGTACTGAAATGTTTAGTGCAAATGAAAAATTAGTTTTCTGTACTTACTTGCTGCTTCTATAAATTTGGAATAGGTATCATAAGTGATGACAGGGATGGGTAAGTCCCTGAAGTACAGTTTCAGAGCTCCAGTGATGATGTTTATGTCTGGATAGATGCTGGCAGATATATCTGCCTTTTCTCCATCTGAAAAAGTCAATGACCCAAGTTCTAATGAGAACTTCTTTCACCAAGTTAAAGTATGCACAGAAAGAGTGCTACCTTTCCCATCCAACAGTAAGTGCTATCTGACAAGTCTCAGCTAACTGTTTTTTGGTTTCTAATGATATTGAGGTACAGGAAGGAACCAGTTCGGTGAGGGAGGGATAGGGTTTTAGGGTATAGGCAGTCACAAAGGCAATGGAATAGACAAGAAATAGTTCCTTGGATAATTTGCTAAAAAGGAATTTAGCACTGTAATTCATATGGCAGGCATAAAGACTCATAATAGGATAACAACTTCATATGAAAATTTTAAGAAAGCATCAAAGATCTACTACATCTTCAACAACATTCTTTGGACTTGGGTTTGAAGGTCACATGAACAAAATAGTTATTGAACACTTTCAGTTTCTACTATCTTTTATAGGGTCACTGAAGTTGTTTTTGAATTTGACTCTTTCTCCCCTGACCTGGAGGACTTCAATCTGGGGAACTTTAAACTTGTGTCATATATAGTTAGGTTATATTTCTTATTATTTTTTATAATAACTCTCAAGTCATTTTTTATTTTTTATTTTGCCATTAGTAAATACCAGTCCATTTGAACTATCATAGACTGAATTTTTTTGGACAACAAATGTTTCAACCATATGAAGGGTATCAACATCTTTTGTGTGGAGAATTAAAAAAACAAATGCCTCAGCAAATTTGGTTTTGAAGATAAAACTGTGGATGTACAGAAAAGAGTAAAAGCATAGCAGACATGTCATATTTACACAGTAAGCAAGCATTTATTGAGAATCTACCACATACTAAATATAGTTAAGCCCTTGTAAATCAAAGAAGAAAAGAGACACCCCCTTTGAATAGCTCTAATTAGACTGGGAGTAAGACATGCAACCCAACAATTACAAGGAAATGGGATGCTATGTTGGAGACAGGTGAAAAATGCAGAGGGGCAAAGGCCAAAGAAATGGAGCTCTCAGATCAGTTTAGAGTGATCAGTGAAGCCTCCTAAAAGACAAAACATTCAGTCCCCAATATAAAAGCATTGACCAGGCAAAGATAGGTACACAATCCAGATGGATAGGACAATGTGAGCCAAAGTGCTTCTTTATGACGATAGATAAGATGCATTTCAGGAGCATTGGAGTAAAAAGAACAACAGGGAGGAGGAACTGGAGAGAAACTGACCAGACTGGCAGGGCCAAATCATCCAAGACCTTGTACACCATGTTACCCAGGGAGGGCTCCATCCAGGAAGCCAGGACACCAGGGCACCAGGGTGATTTGGATTGTTCATTAGAAATACAGATTCTTGGGCTAGTCCTGACTTGTGAATGAGCCTGAGGATGGTGATCTATATTCTGAACAAGTCCTCCAGGTTGGCTAATAACTGAACTAGGAGATAACTAGGAGATAATAAACACTGGAGACTGTGAATTACAGTCACAAACAACAAAGGAGCTACCTGTTGAACTCTATTCACCTCCCCTCCTTCACAGTGAGGACTCACCCATCCTCTGCTCCCCGCTTTGGAGCTTTGAGAATAGTCATCAGTGGGCCTGAGATGGGGATGCAGAAGGGTCCTCTGGTACCATGTGGACTGGCTGCCCATTCACCCAGTATTTGAACTGACTTCATCATGTGGCTACCTGTCTGCGCAATCTAAGGAAACACGTCCCTCAGTGGCAGAACTGAGAGATTTTTAAAGCATCATTCCTCAGCTTTCTGAAACACAACTCTCAGTAGCTCTGAAACCCTGTTCTCACTATGAATGAAGTCTGGTTCCAGCAGAGAGGCTGCTGAGGATAAGTCAGATGGCATTCAAGAAGGCACACGCTTACCTCTGTCAAATGCCATCTTGACATCTTCAATGTGTTCTGTGAATCCAGAGACTCTGTACAGGCCTTCCGACTTCAGTCCTAAGGGGCAGAGGGAGGGAGGGAAACAGAGCAGGAGACTTCAACTTCAGCTTCCTGAGACATCTAATAAAAGACTCCAATATCATATCCGCACTATGTGCAATCAGGAAACGAGAAAACATCATTAGTGATCTTATACATCACACACTGTTGCATCAGAACTTGGACTTGTCAGTCCCAGTTTCCACTTGAGTCTGTCTTCATTTGCTTGTTAGCAGTGGAGATCTTGATGGAGATCTGGTTGTCTTGCCCGGCTTTATCAAGCAACCTGATATTTAAGATTCTCACTAACCATAGCCCTCTACTACTTCCTTTGTTCATCAGATTGCTGGGCACCTATTTCACTGCAGGGCCAGGAACTTTCTTCCTGAGCATCTTCTGAAGCCATGTTTTCAATTGTATGAGGCACTGTGCTAGGTACATGTGTGTAATATATTGGAAAAATCCAAATTTTATAGCTTTTTAGGAGTAACAATAAATAAGACAGTAAGCTGAATAAGTCAGTATGATTGATTGACCAAACAAACATATGTAGAAAAATACAATTCTATTTATTGATACTAGAAATTTGATCATTGTATCTTTAGGCTAAAAAGGACTTAGTTTTTGCTTCTCAAGCTTATTGATTTGTTAAGATATGTCCTAAACCTATCACACTCATACTCACACACACACACATATACACACACAAAACCAAAAATATCAGAAGGAATGCAGGGTCAGGTTTCAGACCTTGTATGTCAGAAAGTAACTGCTATCAAAACTGTGGTTATGGCAAAAATAAGCAAAGAGTTTGTGTTGTTCCATTAGTAGAAACTGTGCAACTCTTGATAGCTAACATATTCCTGTTTCTTTTTTTCAAATTTGCCAAATATTTATCGAGTGTATACTATCTGCTGCATGCAAGGCTTTGCGTGAGTTTGCATCAAAGACAACAAATGCATTTTGGACACTTTCTCGTCTGTCCTGTGGCCATGACAGATGCTCTCAGTTGATATCAGCTGGTTTGTCTGAAGACCAGTTGCCCAGGGAGCCACCAATGAGCACCAGAAGGAGCCTACAAGATGAAACCTGGTGTCACTTTTCCTAGATGGTGCTGCATGCAGGCTCCTCTCGGCAAAGTGGGAGGACACAGTGACAGAGATGCAGCCACAGCAGTTACAGGGGCACACAGAAGTGGGCAACTGACTCTGCTTGCTTATGGCAGAGGGT
>RJWM01016287.1:0-45041 GCA_004363535.1 Dasyprocta punctata | reverse complement strand
ATTGTGAAGACAAATTTAGTAGATAGGCAGCACTCACTCTCAGCTTATATTTTAAAGAAAAGGAAATGAGTTCAGTATGAAATTTTCATTTTTTAAATTTTTTAACATAAAAGAATAATTTTTCAAATAATTCTGAATAAATATAAAGAAACACACTGATTGATTCCTAATACAGATGCATGATAAAGTGGGCTATTGTATATAGCTGTTGTCTTTCTCACTATTCACTAATAAATGTTAATATCAGACAGCAATTCACTTTGTTATAATGATGTCAACTTAAACACACAATTGAATGAGATACTTAAAAGTGCTTTCTTTACTTGATTGAAGATTTTACAATTTTACCTATTAAATAACTATGCATTTATTGATATGTATTTCTTCTCCTTTTCAGAATTATATTTTTGATTAACTTTTCTCATTTTTTTCATCATTATATTCTCCGTCTGTTTCACAAAAGCCATTAAGGCTTAACATGGGATATAAACTCAAATGTCAAGGTAATAATTGAAACTAAGGTAGACCTATTGCTCATTCATTTATTTAATTA
Source organism: Dasyprocta punctata (assembly GCA_004363535.1). Lineage (NCBI taxonomy): Eukaryota > Metazoa > Chordata > Mammalia > Rodentia > Dasyproctidae > Dasyprocta > Dasyprocta punctata. Next base: position 44,488 of record RJWM01016287.1, on the reverse strand, counting down.
TGTTTATTTCATCTATCAGACATTTACTAAGTGCTTCTGTGTGCCAGGCTCTCATCTAGGTGCTTAGAATACACAACACCACCAACAAAAAGACTGCTCCACAGTTCTTATATCCTACAAGGGAAAAAAAGACATTAAATAAGTAAGTATAATAAATAACAAAGGATTAAAGAAGAAATTACCAGATGTCATGTGACAGTGGCTTCATCAAAGGCACTGCAATGCATGTGAGTTGTATAGGTCAGTGTGAGGAAAACAATTTGAGTATCGCATTATAACAGATTCCCTTTTGAATTGAAGGTTATAAATGCTATCTGTGTTCTTGAAAGAAGATGAAAAACATATTTTGATGTGAAATTTCTCATTACAAATATTTTCAAAAATATGCATGTAATTATGAAAATTACTACAGTGTCATTTAGTTAAAAATCTCCATTTCCAACCTGAACATACGTCTGCATCCTCCACAGTTCCACATATGTTGACACCCATTAGGCTTACAAGAAGATCCAGTGGGTGCCTGCCCTTCTGCAATAGGGAAATGAAAGTCTCATGTTGGAATTTTGGTAAACAAAGATGTACCAGTGTGGAGGCTAATCAACTAGAAGCAAAGCATTAAAATGCCAGTTGAAAAAAATGCTTTTGATTACCAATATTCTAAAATACTGAATAAAATCTACCAGAAAATAAGAATTTTTATGAACCTCTTTAAGTGTTAATGTATAAACTTTATGGTCTAGCATGGCATGAGATAATATGATCTTTGTTTTGATTTTAATTTATCATAGAAAATATTTTTATAACTATAAAACAATTGCTGAAATCACTCCTTTTCACTCTAAAATTACCCATTCTGGTGGAATTGACTACATTAACAACTTTCTCCATTTAGAAGATATAATTTAAGCATAAATTTATATTATTTTGGAATATACTTGCTGAAACCAGTTAAGTGCATCATTTGGTTTTATCCTTAAGCATTACCATAAGCTTTCATATGAAAGAAGCAGATATATTTTCTCATGTTTTCTGTTTAAAAGCCATTTTAGCATATGTACAAAGAATGTAAATTTGAAGACATTAGGCAAAAAAGAAAAAAATTCACAATAAAATGTTGTAATATAGTTGCCTTGCCATGAAAAATAGCCACTTCGCTACATTCTATATAGTTAAAGTTAATTTCATGTTTAAAAATCCTACAAAAGAACAAAAGTAGCATATAATTCTCAAAAGACAGGGAGTTTCCCTAAAGATCCATAGAGTGTATGAAATGTTTGCCAAGACATTGTGTTGAATTTGTTTCTCACAAATCTCTTGCATTTGTATTGGCTATGGCAGATATTAAGAAAATGAGAAGGTGTGCTCTTGGTGGCAAGATAAACTTTTCTAGAAACAAATAAATGAAATGAAACAAATAATGATGTGATATTGAAAGTAATTGCAAAGCAGCAGAGGTCTAATAGACATTTTTACATTGACTTCCCTGAGGATCTTTAGATTTGTATATTTCAAAGGTGGTGATATTAGAGGATGCCTGGAAAAATGAGACCCATAAAGAATATTTTCATTTTTGATTATTATAAAAAACCTCATAATTTATGAATACTTATTTGCAGTGTATTAAAGTTTTTTCTCCTATAATTTTTCTGTTAGATAAAATATAGACTGGCAGATAAATGAACAGACATTTATCAAAATTACTCACTATTTTCTTTCCCATACATCACATGGTCTCTAATCTTATGCTTTTTTTCAAGTTTGTTTTCAGATAGGTACATGGATGACAAATTCTGTGAATCTTTGCCTCTTTACAAATCTCTTCCTTTCACTCCAACTGGGTAGAGGATTATGAGCTAATGGATCTGTTCTTTTGATAACTTTGCTATTATACTACCAATTTCTAACAGATGAGATTTCTATATAGATCTGAATCTTTTTTGTTTTTTAACTTACACTTTTTCTTTTATTGGTCTGGAAATAGCATTTTTTTTCTTTTTCCTAGAATGAATGCCTCTTGTTAGAATTTGTCCATGTATTTTTGGTTTTTAGGCAGTTTTCACAAGAATTTAATAAGCAGCCCATTAACATTAAAATTTAGATTTTATTCAATTTAAAATGTTAAGTCATATCCAAAATATTTCCTCTCCTCCACTGAAAATCAAAAAATAAATTCTTGTCCAATAATGCAACGAAATGATTTCAACTTCATTTACTCTATTTTCTTTTTGGTTTATCTTTAACTTGTATGTAAGATTCCCTGGGTCAATCTTTGTGTCCTTTCTGTTTTTCCTAGTTTTTTCCCTAAAATTTTTGCTTCAGTAGTTTGAGAGATGCATTACAGCATTTGTTCTTCAAGACATCAAATGATATACAAAAGAAGTTCTTTTTCATTCCATGAATACTTTTTAAGTATTGCACTCATTTTTAAACATCTTATTTTGAAAATTCAGTTAGCTCTGTACTGCTGTATATATGTGTATACATACAAACACACACATTATGCATGCATACAATATACACAAAGAGATATAGGGATTTCATAATAAAGTTATTCTTATAGTGCTATCTGATATTCACATCTCAAGAAGAGCCTTAGATATGCTATTCGAACCTACTTTAGGCTAAAACTTTATTGGGCTGTTCATTCTCTCTTGAAGCCCATGGGACAAACTTCCCTGATACCATGTTTCCTAAGCTTTTCTCAGGGTCAAGAGTAGTGAGGTTGTCCTAGACACTTCTTCATTCACTCATTCTCGCCTTTTATGTCAGAGAAATAGCTTTGCTCACAAGACCAAAACCTAACTTCCCACATTTAGTGACTGTTGGTTCTCTCAAGATTCAATTACATTACAGATTGCATGATCCACCTTTGATGTTTTCTACTTATTAAGAAAAGGCTGTAGCACATAGTACCAGTTCTACCCAGTTTCTCATAGAAACTGGATGAATCTCCATTCCTAAAAGAATGCCTTTTACATCGTGTGACATCAGTAAACATACATTGAATGATCAAATATTCTTATAAGAAATTTGAAGCTTGCATTTTTCATACAACTAAGGATGCTAACTGAATTGTATGTAACTGTCTTTTTCTTATGTATCAGTTTTTCACATGAATTAATATGAAGAGTTCTATCTTAAAATATTTATTTTCATGAAATATTTTATATGATGTGCATGTTCGTAGAATTAATTTTTTCAATTTCATGCCACTTTTTTAAGAAATGTCAAATATAGTTTTTGTTAAATCAATCTATAAAACTTCAGGGACAGAAATTCATGACTTTCTTTAAAGGATGACAATTTATAGAATAATTTCTTTACACAATAAAGATGTTATAGCATGGAAAAATTGACTTTTAAAAACATTTGCCTATATTAAGCATGGCAATAAATTGATTCCATGTATTTCATTCATAATTTTTACATTAAAAATGTTCTATGTTCTTTTACAGTGTGAAATCATACTTTTATGTCATCTATGTTAAAACAACCAATACTTTACAAATATCACTTGTGTGCCTTTCACATTTGTACTCTTTACTTTAGGGATGCCATATACAAATTAATTAAAAAATAGATACTACAGATTTCTTTCCGTACAATTCCTCAGATCCATGCATCTGTACTTCTAAGACTTTCTGAATTGTTCTGGCAGATGACCACACAATGAGTTAATATTGTTCAAGTGCTTGAAAATATTGGGAGCTGAGTTTTCACTTAACAGTAAAATAAAACCTAAGCTTTATTTTAATAAATGTAAACTTTTTCCCTTACCTTTATAACGAGGAAAATTCTTTATGCTTCAGAATTGTAAGCCACTTTACCAAGCATCCTGTGTTCCGTCACTGCTATAACTGCAACTATCACATTAGTTGAGAAGATGCCCCCAAATTTTACATTCAATCCAGGTTCCAAACTCTCTGACACCATACCGATTGCATCTCTGGTGGCAGAAGATAATGTGAGTCCTTCCTGACTTACATTTATATTCATTCTCATTTAGCCATGTTAGCAAGCTGGTGAGAAGGTTCCAAGGCTGAGAACCTTTTCTTCAGAAGCCATTGGCTTTCATCCAGAATTCTCAGCAAAATGTTTCAGGATCTTGTCTACGTTATTGTTGCAAATGCCGTGAAGAGAGGGAGGTTTTAATGAGCAAACTGGCAAAAATGCCATCATCATTAGTGCACACTCCCAAAGTGTACTACTTCCCAAAATTCCATAGGAAAGAAGGGCTCTAGGCTTAAAAAGTTGTAGAAGTTAAATTACTGTTTCTATAAAAAAATACAAAAAAATAAAGATGTACTCTATTGAGGGATTATCATCATTTTTATTATCCAGTCTTCTCCACAGAAGTAATATATTTAATTACTATGTACCACATCAATTTGAATATTCAATAATATAATATACTTTCATTAATATTGTACTCTTTGCTTTAGGTATGCCATATACAAATTAATTAAAAAGTAGGTACTACAGATTTCTTTCCATACAATTCCTGAGATCCATACATCTGTACTTCTAATAGTTTCTCTCTAAGAATGAATTATAAAAATGATAATCACAAAATATTTTTGCTAATATAACAAATAATAATGAATCAAAAAATGTAAGCACAATAGAAAAGAATTTGTCAATGGTAAAGAAAAAGTCAAATTGTAAAATTTGTCAATGATAAGGAAAAAATCAAATTGTAAAATGATTTAAGTTAGAAATCCTTTTGAGGACCAGGGATAGGACTCAGAGGTACAGCAACTGACCTGGCAAGCACAAGTTCCTGAATTTGATTCCTGGTATCAAAAAAATTTTTTTAAGTAAACAAGAGACATTTATGAATTACATTACAAATTTTGTGTAGAGTCATCTTTTGCTCAGTATAAATCATCAGTGAAAATAAGTGCATTGTCTACACAATGAATATTTTTTATTTGTCTAAAGGTGGAGATATAATCAAATAAATAATGCATCTACCAAAAATCACAAATGAGAGTTAAAAATACCTTGGGAAACACTTGGAGATTTTTTTGTATATTGAATATGCTCCTATTCAATAGAAGGCTTTATCCTCTGGTGTAAAACTGTCTACCAGGAGATACAGCTGGCAGCACTTTTAAAGTTCTCAAAAACCTGATCAAACCCAGACACCTATAAACAGAAAAGTAAGTAAAGAGAAAAGAAATGTTCTTTCAAACTAATAATAAAATAATAGCCAAATTAATGTATAAGATTTAACAATGTAATGCTAAAATATAAACATATGCACATATTACTTATACCATACTATATTTTAAAAGTTAAAAACTAAAATATAATGAAATGCATAATTTTATGTTTAGATATACATATAAATGAAAACATACATACCTATGCAAACCACTTAAATAGATATGTGTGATTTGTCTATTTTCTATTTTTATGTTGGTTAGTGGTTCACATTTGCAAATTATATTATATAATTGAATAAATGTCATGCTTGTATTAATGATAAAACTTTCCTGGGTCAAGATTTTGCACTCAGGAACTCGAGATTGATTTTTCTGGTAGATAATGCAGAGCCTGAGGTTAAATGGGGGTGGGGTCAAGGCTGCCAGTGTATTTCTCCCGCCTTCAGTGGGATTTCACTCTCATTTTCCCTGCCTTAATTTGTGTTTTCCCTTTCATTATGTTAAAACTTCAAAATTAAATCAAACTCCAATTGCATAAGTACCCCAATTGACTCACATTGTCTGTTTTAGGATTTCAGATTTTGAATACTAGATAATTTTTATGAATAAAGATTTGGACCACTATCTTTGTCCTACCAAACAAAATAATGTTGCCAATTGAGCATATATTTTCTATGATTCAAGTACCTTAAAAATCCTTTTAGTACATTTTTTTTTTGGTTCTGTTATCATTTGGTCCAGGGTAAAAGCAACACTTTTTTGAGATTTAGGAATATTACATTACAAAATTGATCTTCAGGTGGCTGAGATAGGGATTTTGTTTTATATTTTCAATATATTATGTCACATTCTTACATATATCTAATTTCAGAGAATATCCATTTAAAAACTTTTGACATAGCAGTGCCCAATGCAGTTCAGATAATTCATTTATTACATGTAATTCAGATCAGATATTTGTATTTTCCTGTTTGAAATTTTAAAATGGGAATAATTTTTAACAACTGTATAAATAATCATGCTGAGAAGCATGTGTGAAAACTCAACATTTCGGAAGAGCTTCGGTGGCTAGTGGGGGAGTTTCTGGTTTTCCTAATTTAGATGATTGATACATATCTTGGATATCCCAAGTTAAAGATTCTTTTAAAAACATTTTACAACTTTATGCAAAGGTTCACCTTGCCTTAAAAAATAGTAACAATTCTTACTGAGAAAAATGCATCATTGCAAGAGAAATTTTATTACACATTTTAATTGATTGGAGTCTAAAGTTTTATGTTTAGGTCTTTTGCATTTGTACAAGTTTACCATTTGATGCTGTTTTGAAAAATATTGTAAGGTAAAATTTAAGGATAGAACCTTTTAATTTAAAATTTCCAAGTGATACAATTTTATAGAAGCCTAAAAACTTTCAAGTCTCTTTTCTGTCAGAAATGAAATGAAATTTTCTTTCATAGAGACATTAGTTCACCAGATCCTTTTGAAACATTGGCTTTTAATATCTTAAAATCCCCTGTGATTTATGTCTCACAAAATGGTTATTCAAAGTTACAAGGAGAAAACTTTGTGTAAGAGATGTCTATAAACAGTGTATATTATTAAGAATGACAGGGAGCTATTTCTATTGTAAGATTTTCAATTTCTGCTCTAATACAGTTGATAAAATTCCTACTATAAATTATTTCTCTTTAAAATTAACTTTCCTGGATATAATGATTGAAAAAATGTAACTTTAAATGATTTGAACATTATCAGAATATTAAATCAAATAAATTCTTTAAATTTTTTTACCAAGTTTTATATCCTTGTAATTTGTTTCTCAACTGTGCTTATCAGCAAAATGATATTTCTTTTTGAATAGCAGAAACTGGGTTCCTAATAAGCCAATTATCACAATCTACTTGAGGAATTGTAAAGCAGTAACTATTGCAGATTGAGGTAATGTTCTGTCATATTTGTACAATCAAAGCCACAAAGAATGGTTCAATTTTAATGAATAATGTAGCAAAATGAATAGAGCAATAAATATAGCAATGTATATATGCAATGTGTAGAATAGCTGACTTTGAGTTTATAAAATGAAACATTTTTAAGATTAAATAATTATAACAATAGTATCTATTTTCTTAATAAGATATAGAACATTTCATGATATTGACCAAGGTTTTCTTTTCTAAACTAGCAGAATATCAGCATGCTTCTATTAAAAAGTGATTACTGGCAGACCTGTAGTAGAGAGAATAAGGCCACTACAGCAAGCAAGCCCAGTCTGGGAACAAGCACCATGTGCAGGGCACCGCTGGACTGAGAGCAGCCAGAACCCAGCCCTTTCCTGCGAGCTGGGTGGCAAACAAGAAGGATCAACATACACACACACACACACACACACACACACACACACACCTGCCACCATAAGTCACTGACTTATCTGGAGGAACACAGGCTGTGATGATAGCTGTGGAGATGAAATGCAATTGGATGCCTGTGGTGCTTTGGTGTTTCACTGACACTGCAGGTCTAGGGCCAGTAGTCTGATCGTAGGTTCAGAGGATAGTGGTATACAGTTTGGCATCTAAGGGGGATATCCTTCTGAGGGTTGCAGCAGTTGTTGATTCCCTATGGTCTTGTTTCGGAAGTCCTATATTGTTTCCATTGCTTTGTTAGGTTTGGTTTCATTCTTTTTTGTTTTGTATGTGAAATCTGATGGCAGGAGCAGCTATTTCAAAAATAGCAGGATATATTATGGTAGCAATATTGGATTTACTTGTTTTGAAGTCCTTTATTGCATTCATTGTTTTGTTTTTATAGTTTATATTCTATTCTGTTCTGTTGGGTTTTTACTATGTCTGAAGTTATCTGCAGCTATTTTTAAGATGTCAAAAGATATTATTGTAACTACTGTTGATTTCATAATGTTTTGAAGTCCTGTATCTCTTACATTGTTCTGTTTTAATTGGTTTTATTCTGTTTTATCCTGTTTAAAACAAAAAAATAAAAAAGAACAAAAAAAGTGATTTAACATTCTTCTAGTTGCCCACTCAAAACTTACAAATACGATTCTATAGTGTTCATTTTGATATTGCTATTGAATTTTAGCATGGATTTTTGTGGGTTCCAAAATAAATTTCACTGTTAAAAATATATATACATGTATCAAGATAATAGTATTTTTATTATGAAATAATCTTAAAGGCTCTCAAAGTACATAATTTAAATAGGAGAGTATTAAAGTTTGAAGAGGCAGTGACATCTTTGCAGTTAGAAAATAAGTTAATGTTGATAATATCATTAGATTTTGTTCCCACTTTTATTGGAAACTTTTCCTATAATAAAATAGTATTTCCTCAAATTTTTAGTTTAAAAAGGACCTAGAGTTAATGGAACATACATGTTATTGTTAAAAATTGGCTTAAAATCAAGTTAAAAATCAGTCTTAATGAGGAGGTTTGGTTGATTTTTGGGTTTACATGTAGTTGTCAATTTCTTAATAGCATAATGATGACTGACAAAAATAAATACAATCTTACTGTCACATAGCACTCAAACAAGTAGCAAATCCATCTTTAGTCACAGGTTCTATGTCTAAATAGAAATTTTCAAAAATTTAAAGTAATATTAGTTTTAGGATAAAAGCAATTATTTTATTTTTAGACATATAATCTAGGTATTGCTTTAAAGGTAATTTCAATCACTTTAAAATTTCAAACAATGAGAAATATTTGCTGTCCCAAAAGAAAAAATATTTTTGAAATGATTAACATTTTTGTAATTTTTAATGATTTCCTTACTGACACCATTAAATAAAATCCTGACTGCCAAACACCTAACTTCTAAACTCACTACTTGACTTTTTACTCACTTTCAAACCAAGAACTCTATGAACACTACATTGCATTTACAATTTTTTTTCTAATATTGAGAAAATTTTCTGACAGTTTTATACATCATTACATAATATCATTTGTGATTTTTTCCTTTTTTGCTATTTAAAATGCCAGTCCTCTCACTCTTATTTCAGTTGATGAATTTCTACTTATTTTTCAAAGCTGGATATATATCTCTATCTTGATGGAGGTTTCTCAATCATGGAGTGATATAAATACAAACTTTCCATTTTCTGCCATCCTTTTCTCACCTGTCTATCATTAGACAATTAGGCTGATTCCATGATTTGATACTGTGACTGATGCCCTAGTAACATGGGAAAGAAAGTTCTCAAAAGGAAAGAAAAACTGGGATAGGGAAAAGGAGAGAAGGAAGAAGGGAAAGGATTATATGTTTCTAGGTATACATATATACATTTATATGTGTGTGTGTGTTTGTGTGTGTGTGTGTGTGTGTGTGTATATATATATATATGTAAAGACACATAGCTATACTACTAATCTCTGTTAGTTCATCCAAAAGAACTGTTTGTGCTTTCATTGTTTGATTGTTTGATCATTTTTTTTTGTGCCTAAATCTTGTAACTTGAACAACTATTTCTAAGATAACAATATGCAATATATTAATTAGTGTTAACTTCCTACTATTTTTTTGAAATTCTGTATCATCTCAATCCTTTTTTTCTGTTTTGCTTTTTGCAAAAAGAATTTTAAAACATACATATTCAGGAATCTTATTATTTGTGCCTGCTCTAAGGGAGAAGTAGTATAGTGAGATCATAGTTCTATTTTTAGTTTCTTCGGGAAAATCCAAACTTTTGTCACAGTGACTACACAACAATGAATAACAGTTCCTTCCCCTTCTATTCTTGCCATCATTTATTGTTGTTTTGATAACAGCCATTTTGATTGGGGTGAGATGGAATCTCAATGTGCAAGAAAGAAGGAAAGCCATTATACAATGATGCAAGTTAGTAAGAGCAAATGATAACTCTAAATATATATACAGCCAATATTGAAACATCCAGAACCTTACAGACCTAAAGTACCAGACAGACACATTACAGAAAATCTTATTAGGGAAGGAAGGGAAAAAGAGAGGAGGGTTGTGGCAGAAAGGGTATATACAATCAAAAATGTAATATTAAAATGTCACAAAAATTTTGTACAATTAATAGGCACAAATAATTATGATAAAATACATGTTCTTCTAAAGAATAATTTAAAATGAATAATCCAAAATAGCATTCCCTAGGACAAATATAAAATTATTAAAATGAGATTAAAATATCAATATGGTCAGTAAAGGAAAGTGAAATAATAAATGATAAGATACACTTTTGTGTCTATGAGACTAATTAATTTTTATTTACTATTTATTTACTTTTGGTTGTTTGAGACAGGATCCTCCTATCTAGTTCAGACTGGCCTTGAACTCATTATGTAGCTCAGGCTAACCTTGAACTTATGGAGATCCTCCTCCCTTGGCCTCCTGAATTCTGGGATATGAGAATGTGCCAAGATATCCACTTAGAAAAGCTAAAATTTGAATGTCTGCCATTACCACACATTGTCAATGATCTGAGGCAATGCAGGTTGGAAAATAGTTTAACAATTTTATATATATATATATATATATATATATATATATATATATATCACTGTATTTATATATATATATTTATATATTATATATATACATATATCACTGTATTTTAAATATGTTTTTATATATTTGTCCAAAATAAATGAAAGAACACATTTATATAAAGACTGTTCATGAAGGTTTTGTTCTGTTTATTTTGTTTTGGTTTCTTTATTGTTGCTTTGGTTTGTTTTGTTTTTGAGACAAGGTATTACTATGTAGTCCAGACTAGCGTCAAACTCACTATGTAACCCAGGCTGGCCTTACACTTGTAATAATCCTCTTACCTCAGCCTCACAAGTGCTGTGATTATAGGAGTGCACCATCACAAAGCTTTATTTTTAATAGTTCCAAACAACTAAAAATGTCAATCAAGAGATGAATAGTGTAACACACTCATATATGATATAGTCAATGATACTTCATTCATATAATGCTAAAATAAATGAGCTACTGAAATACACAAGTAATGGAGGAAGCCTGTAATAATTATGCTATGTAAAAGGAGCCAGAAAAAAATATATATACATTTGATTCTATCTATATGCAACTCTAGAAAATGCAAACCAATTAGTAATAAGTATAAAGTTTTCTGTTGGTAGTAGTTACCAATGGTCAAAGGAAACTTTAAGGGTAAAGAATACATTCACTATTGTGCTTCTAGTGTTGGTTTCATGAGTGTGTGTGTGTGACTTATCAAGATGTAACCTTAACTATGTTCAGTTAATAGATTTTACACTATTTTTTGTTATTACAAAAGAGCAAAATGATAACAGAAAAATAAAAATTAAAAAATATTCTTCCAGAAAAATATAAAGCTCAATTTATGTTCTTCTAATAGTCTCTGAGTGAAAGAACTTTCAAATTTCTCTAAATACATGTATATATTAAATTTCTCTATACATACATATATGTGTATTTAGTTATGATTTGGCAATGGTGTGTTTCTAAGATGTCAAATTACTGCTAGTTCAATTCATTTAAAATATATCTTCTAAGTAAAGTGTTAATTAACGGTTCTGTCATAAACTCAATACATTTCCACCTCTTAGAATTCAATATATGTGAGACTAGACCATAGATCAATATACCACATCCTTAAAGATAAGTCACTTGATAGTGAATAAAAGAAATCCATTCACCCAGTAAACAGTCTATCAAAAAGAATGACAAGAGCTGCCACTGAAATAGATAATGTGACAGCAAGGAGCCAGACATATTTATCTGGGAGTTTTACTTGTTTTATTATGTTTTATTTTTGTCAAACTTCACTCGACTCAGATGAAAGTTGCACAAAATATTTTTTGTTATTTCCCATATGCACCTGAAAATTATACATAATTCAATATTTTTCCTGCAACTATATGCACACTTGAATAAAGTAATGAAAGGTCATGACTTGTGTAATCACAATTCATTATATTTTAAGTCCTTTGTTGCGTGAATGTTTAATGTTTAATATGCAACAGTAAGTAAAGAAATACTATCTAGATAATGAGTAGCCAAATAAATACAATGCCCGTTCTGAATAACTGAAACTAGGTAAGAGACAAATAGATAAACAAAATGGTACGTGTAATGCAGTGAGTGTTCTATAGAAATATACAAAACTGAATAGGAATAACTAGGTGTGTTAGTGTACACTTGTAGTCCCCACACTTAAGAGACTGATGCAGTTGAACTGAAAATTTATGTTCAGCCTGGGCTACGCAGTGAGTTCAAGGAAATCCTGTTTTTAAAAAAATGCAGGAGTACAGAAAAGTATAATGCAAATAAATGGTTAGACATGGAAAAACTCTCAAATTAATTCTTCCATGTACTATTTAATAACTGTAACTTCGAGAAGAAAATACAATTTCCCTTAACTTTAGTTTTATCATTAACAAACTAAGAAAACGAATGTCATGCCAAATAACTATAAATCCTATATTAGACAGTGATTTTAATTATATATGGCTCAAAAGAAGACCCTAAGTATAATCACTAATAGCATAGTTTTAAACCTGATCTAAAGAGAAAGTGATAAAAAAATAACTTCTAAGAAGTCAAAGACAATTTCTACAAAGTGACTTTTTATGGAAACTTGTTTTCACTAATGGTTGCTTCAGATGTTAGCTGGTCAGGAAAGACAAATCTGGAAACAAGGCAGGAATGATCGCCCTCTCCATTCCTCCTCAGAGGTTTAATCTTTTGCACATTTCAGACATTATGAAAAGGCAACAAAAAAAAAGCAATTTTGAGAGTAAAATCTATGACTCAATTGTAGAAAAGATACTTATTTACCTAGAAAATCCAGATAAATTCACAAATTTATCATGCAAACTAGTGAGTTCATTTATCAAACACATAAACAAGAAAGTCAAGACATATTTTCAGATGTATTTTTTTGTTTGTTTGTTTGGTTCCTGGGATTGAACTCATGACATTGTGCTTGCCAGGCGGGTGTTTGCCACTGAGCTATATCCCCTGCCCTCATATGCATTTTTATACCCAAGAAGCAAATGAAAGGAAAATTAAATGAATGAATAATTCAATTTATTTTGCATCATTATGCATAAAATGCTTCGGAATAGGTTTAATAAAGGGTGTGTTGAAAATTACAAAGTACTGATGAGAAAAATTAAAGGAGATATAAAAATAATTAGATATGTTTCATGAATTGGAATACTCTATCATTAAAATTTCAACTTTCTAAAAGTTGACCTATAAGTTTAATGCAATCTCAGTCATAATTACAATTGGCTATGTGCATCGGTTTTCAAAAACAGACAAGTTTAATATAGAATTTAAATTTATAGAATTTAAATTATTTAACACATTAAAATCAGTTTAAGGAGAACAAAACAAGGTTGGAGGATTTAAACTGCCTGATTTTTCAGTCTTACCATAAAGATAGAATAAATAAAACCTTTCTGTGTTGTATGATAATAGAGGTTCAGCCCAGTAGAAAATAACATTCAACTGAGTAAAATTATGCATACATGTTTAAAAGTTTTCTACAACTTTCTTAATATAATTCAGTGATAAACATGGTAAACAAAAAACAGAAAAAAAATTTAGTAGACATCAGTAAAGCAGCTCTATATACAACTAGAAAAAATGATCCTCAATAATTAATACCCCGTATTTTCAAAATGATAAACACAAAATTAATGGCATTAGGTCATAATCTTAAAAGTGTAAAAAATTTAGAAAAAAATCAGAGGAGAAAATTCATGACTTTGTTATAGGCCGGACAAACAAAAATATGTTACTACCTAAAAATGCTCCAGTTGCAAAGGTCAAGAAATTAATTTTGTAAAACTTAGAATTCTGTTTCTTCGAAGACATTTTTTTAAAAAATGAAGAAGCATTCCAAAACTGGAAATTTTTTTCACAACACACATATCATATAAATGACTTACAAACAATCTCTAGTGAACTCACAAATCAGTAACAGGAGAAGCAACCAAGACAAAAGTTTTAAGCGAATAAGGAAAAATATCTAAATGCACAATAAGTAGGTGAAATACTTATCTGCATCTCTATTCTTTAGAGAACCAGAAAATAGCATGACAGTATTAAGACACACATACTGAAATGCCTGAGTTAAAAACACAGTGTAAGGTTTAGTGAAGATATGGAACTATGGAAACACCTATGCAAAGTTTTTCAGAATGCAAAATTAGGAGATTGCTTTGAAAAAAATTTTCTATGCATTTATGATATGACTCTCAGGCATTTACTGAAGAGAAATTGAAATTTATGTTTACTTAACCATTTACACACAAGTGTTTGAAGCAGCATTATTAAAAAGAGTTCAAATCTAGAAACAAACAAAATAACCATCAATAGGTGAATGGTTAAAAAGTTTATGATAAATGAATTCAGTGAAGTGGAAGAACTACTGACAAATGAAACAAAATGGAAGAGTCACAAATTATGCTAAGGGAAAATACTCTGAGCAAATATGTGCCTATAGCATAATTTTACTTTTATTTAGTTGTAGAAAAATCAAAATTTATCTGTGGTCACGGAATACACAATTAATTTCTTTTATACTGGGTGTGGAGATGTGTGAGGGGTGGTTCACAGTGACAGGATATGTTGGAATGTTCCACGCTTGATGTCTCCTAGGTCTTTCGGTTTGGTTTGGTCTGGTTTGGTTTGATTGTTTGAGATGGGATCTCACTCCCTAGTTCAGGCTGGATTTGAACCCACAATGTAACCCAGGCTGACCTGGAGCTCACCATGACCCTCTTACTAGTGTCTCAAATGCTGGGATTACAGGTGTGTACCGCCACACTTGCCTGCTATGTCTTGACTGAAATATTCATGATAGTGATATATATATATATATATATATATATATATATATATTCTTCATTGCTTGGCATATATTAAATAGAGTATATGTACATGGTAATAGATGTAAATTATTTCTCAAAAAGTATATTTCAAAACTTTAATGGAATAATGCTCTAAAGTTTAATAGTTTAACTGCCGATCTTTAAATTTCATATCACCAGCACTGGCTGAAAGTAGATTATTAGAAACTTATTTGGGATTTGTGAGTAAATTTTAATCTGAATTATTTCCTACTCCATTTCTCTTTCAAGAATTAGATTCTCTGGAGTGAGGTCATGGCACAGAAACGGATTACTGTTTTAAAGCTCAAAGAAATAGAAACATCTTCAGCCTTACTAAGTGTGGTTCTAAACCTGCTTGGTGGTCAACTTTGTTGACATATAGCTTTGCATAAATGATGCTTACTTTGTTCCTTGGAGTGTTATACAGCCTTTCTTCAGTTTCTGTATGACACAGGCTCCTTGTAGAGGCAGGACCCTGATTCCCTTTGATGCCAGCAGAAATCTATGAAGCATGACCATTCTTGACTAAATAATCCATCATGGGACTGAGTTCTCATCAAGTGAGCAAAATAGCTCGTACCGATTCTTCAAGTATTAAATTGCTTTTGGTTGGGACAAAAGATCAGGTAGGTCACTCTACTTTATTCTGAGATGTTTAGATAATTTGAATGATTGAAATGCTGTCCATATTTTCCCCAGGCATACCGTATGATGGTTCCTTCCAATTATCTAATGCAGAGTAATTTAATGAGTACTGAGAAACAATCTTTGTATAGTATAATTTACCAATAAACTCTAGGGTCTCCAAGTACATTCCTTCCAAGATTTTCCCTACCACATGCTGCTCTGTTCTGATGACTGTACACAAAAGTTTGAATAGTGAATGCAGCAACTATGATGGGAAAGGACATCAGTGTTTCCTTCCTGGAGAATCTGGAGTCTCTACTACTTATTGTAGAGTCCTTCTCTCTCATTTGTTATTCCCTTTTTTCTCACATTGGCCAAGGATGTAACTTGTCACCATAAACAGTTTAGTGTCTAGAAACCAAGGAAATGTCTTTCTGATTTGCAAACTCATACGTACCTAGAAACATAAAATGGTGATGGATTGACTGTAATTGGAAGTCAGTCCTGAGAAAATCATAAGAGTTCATTGAGATCTCTGTTTAAGTCATCTTTTCCTTTTGTAGAGGTTTTAGTTGTACTTTGTGATAACATGAAATATATTTTTCAAACACAATTGTGTTGCCTATTTTTGTATATAAGTTTATTTCAAATTGTAAAATCTTAATATTATAGACATAATCCTGAATTCAAAGTTTAGGCACTTGGGGGAAAAAAAAAACCTCTTTTGACTTTCAAAGACAGTCCTTTTGATAAGAAATGGAATAACTTTCTAGTATTGGCTACTATTCATACTAATATTAATAAATAATATCAAAGCATTTAGTGATATTTTGTGTATATTTTTGCAATAGTTCTTGAATATTTAATTTTTAGGATTTGTTAAAAAATGTTTTATACTCAAGGTCAGTGAATTTGTTCAAATCCTAAAATAATTTAAATCACAGACCCCAGATAAAACCTATACCATTATGATTGCAACTGTATCAAACGGAAAATGAATAACACAGCATGCAACCTCAAAACACTATCAAATAGGAATGGTCTTATATATTGTCATTCAATAGAGATCATCACAGCAGAGAAATAATTTCTTCTTACCCCACTAGATTTTCTTATATAATTTTTAATAAGCTTTATATTCCACTCATAGAAATTCTATTTTAAAGCAGATTTGAAGACCATAGTTTTAGCTATGAGAATTATACAGAATTTAAATAACTGTTCAGAGACTGAGCACATTCGTGTTATTTGTTCTGAAATATGATAATAAATAATTTTAAATGTGCCATTATTTTGAACAAATGAAGGGAAAAATATGCAGCAATTCATATCCATTCAGAAATTTGTGGCTAGAAACTTAATCCTTCTTGATGTATTTTCCATTTATAAAAATACATTTCTTGATATTCTGGAATAAACAGAACTGAAGTAGTACAGGATAGAATTGCGAAAGCTTTGTGAGCTTTAAGCATACTTTTGAGCCATAAAATTTATGAAGCTTTCCAGAAAATTTTAAACTTCAATATGTTAGACTCTCGTTGACATGTTATCATCCTATTATAGAAATGTTATACTTTTATGTCATACACAAAAACAATTTTGCTAGGAAATTTATAGGATATTGTGCTTTCAGTGCAAAAATGAGATACTATATTTTAAAGTGTTTATCAGAACTGACACAGTGCTTTGTTTTAAGGGATCTAAATCAAATGAAGTACAAATCAAATGTGCATGCTTTTCCTGTAATAATCTAAAATCTGGAGAAAATGGCTTGAGTTTTATATTAACTCATCTAAGTTGCTCATGCCAGGAAAAGAGACTGTAGAGAAATGTGGCACCCATTACTAGATGCTTCATCAAACCTAATAGAGAACTTGCATCTCTAGTTGGGACCAGAAAAAAAAGGAAAAAGGAGACTTGCATTTATCAAATGTCTTTTAGTGTCAGTGTCTGCTGTTATGCTTTTACGTAAGAGTGCAGCAGGATGAACTGAGTGACCCTGTGTCACTGAGAAATTCCTGAATTGAAATCATGGGTTAAATACAAATATTATATCTACTTGCTACTGAAACCCAAATAAGATACAAGAATGGGAAAATGTACAAAATTTCAGAATTAAGATCAAAGGGAAAAGGACAACTACAAATGAATTAGTTAAAAAAATTTGAAAGAAGGAAGATAAGTGTAAAAGGCTAAAGAAGTGTGAGAGATGGGGGGAAAGCTACATTATGACAAAAATGTTCAATTTTTTTTAAAACATGAAGAATATAACTTCTTTCTCAGTTGAAAGTAGTAGTTCTACCTTCTATTTTAGAGTTCATGAATTACTAAGTATAGAAATGAGTATATAAATAAGTCAGTGAAGATATTTCAAAGCAGTCCTGGTAACTTTCAGTTGAAGATATAAAAAATCAGGACAATTATTCATTCTTATGTAACACAGTAATGGAGGAATTTGATTAACTTGGTTTACTTCACTCTACATTTAGTGATTTTCTATCTGCATTATGCCACACATTTTATTAAGAAATACATAAATAGTTACAAAGGAAGAAAGACATTTCTGTGCTTACCATAAAGCAGAAGAAAATATTTGTCAGTGAAAAATTATTCATAACTGATAGACACAAATTGTACTCTGTATGACTAAATAAATAGTGATATTGAACTTATATACAGGTGATGTTAAGAAATTAAGCTATGCAAATAACCCCATGAAAAGAACTGTAAACAACAAACAATTTTCTTCAAGTAAAAGTCCTCAAATTGGGATACAAGTATACATGCCATATCTGATGGTTTTGTATAAAGGAATAAAGAGGAGCAGCATTCATATATGGACATTTCATAAATACTAACTGAATTCTGCCCAACCTTTAAAGAATGCTTTTGGTATAACATCATCTCATATTTCTTATCTTGTCTTCTAATCTGAATTATCTTTCACATACATTCAAAGAAGAAGGTCATACTTCTCACTTATCCCAAACTGGAAATTGGTTGAAGATGTAAAATGTTCTACAGATAGTCAGACCACAATCTTGGGGAAAACTGAAGACTGTAACAGGTAAGAATTCAAGCTACTTGGGAGTCTTCGATGGAGGATCACCTGAATTCATAAGTTCAAGACCAAACTGTCTCAATCAAACAAACGCACACCATGCTTCAAGAAGACAATATAACATTGTGAGTACACAGTTGGAAATAAATGTAAATATTTGTTTAGTATAAAAAAATCATAAATAATTCCTGGAGAATTAGAAATCGAGGTCCATTTCTCATGAATTGCTTTAGGCAATTTACAAGAATTGCTTACATAGAAATGTTTTAATGTTTCTTACTTGAAATCTGTCTTCATTGCTTCTCTCATAATATTCTATCACTAATCGTAATTCCAAGTAATCATACAAATCTGATCCAGAGCAAGGCTCTGAAACTTGAAGTTCAGTAGCTTTAAGATCATATACTCCTCCCTCTAAAACACTAGTGTTAGAATTTGAAATGAGTTGTCAGAAAGCTACCCTTAACTAATGAAATCACCCAAAATCCACTGAAGAGTCATTGTTCTTTTCTTACCTTAGACATGATTGTATTGAGGGTGGAGAGTATAGATAGACATAGATATTTTGGGGACTCATATTTTAAATTCAGTTATTGTAAGATAGCAAAAAGAATGAAAATTATAATTGAAAGACCATGTCATAGCTCTGGACTTTTCCCTATGGCCATAAGGAGTAAATGTATTAGATTTCACATTCTAACATCTGAGCATCATGTGAAGCAATTGTTTTCTACCAAGGACAAAAGGCAGTAAAAAAAAAATCATAAACACTTTTAAAATCAAGTGTAAAAACTGACACTTATGACTGGACGTGATGGTGCATGCCTGTAATCCTAGCACTCGGGAGGCTGAGGCAAGAGGATCACCATAAATGGGAGACCAGCCTGGGCTCCAAAAGGAGTTCAGGAGCAGCCTGAACTACATAGTGAGAAAATGTCAAATCAAACAAACACAAAAAACAAGCAACAACAACAGCAACAACAAAAAATTCAAGGCCACTCCTGTCTCTCAGGAGCTATTTCTCTCAATAAAATTTTTCTACTGTTAAAAAAAACAAAAAAAAGAAAAAAACTTCGCATTCATAAGCTGACATGGACAGATCATTGGATCCCAGAAGTCTGAGACTAGTCTGGGCAATACAGTGAGATCCTGTCTTGGGAAAGGAAAAAATTAAATTGAACTTGAAAAAATGAAGTTCAACATAGCCCCAAATTATTTCTTGTATGTAATCTCTCTGTCTCCCATCTTTAATAATAATGGGCTTGCTCTGATGAAAGTTTGATACAAAGCTTTCTTTAATAAACAGTGCAATGTAAAAAAAAGTTGACAATTATAATGTAAGTTTAAAAGAATGAAGACAGTAGCATAGAAGTGAAAAAAGCAACCCAGGGGATGGAAAATAATATTTATATATCATGTACAGTGAACTCTTCCTATCTGTAGGTCTGGAGTCTGTACTTCAACTGGGATTCAATCAACCTTAGATGGAAAGTATGGAGCCAAAATTGTATCTGTACTGAACATACACAAAATCCTTTTTTATTATTATTTCCTAAATAATATACTATAATAGTTATAAAGAATTTACATTGTGTTCATTATCATAATTAATTTAAAAAATTTTAAAGTGACTCAGAAAATCTGTCTAGATTAAAAGCAAATACTATGCTATTATATGAGGCCCTTGAATATTGAAGGATTTTGTTATCCAGAAGGATCTTGGAACCAATGCTCCCTGTATACTAATGGATAACTCTATCTCATAAGGGACTTTTACAGCTCAATGATCCAATCATAGAATAGACGTTTCTCTAAAGAGGATATACAAATGGCTAATCAGGGAATAAAAAAGAAAGTCAGCATCATAAATAATTAGGAAAATGCAAATCAAAGCCACAATAGATACCCATGAGAGTGATATATATATATATATATATATATATATATATACATATATTTGACAAGAATGTGGAAAATCAGACCCTTTATGTGTTGTTATTTCTGAGATGGTCTCGAACTCACAATGATCCTCTGCCTCTGCCTCCCAACTGCTAGGACTACAGGCGTACACCACCACACTTGGCTCCCTAATGTATTGCTAACAGGAAGATAAAATCATGCAGTCACTGTGAAAAACAGTATTATTATTGTGCAAAAAAAGTTAAAAATGATTTCTTTGTGATTCAGCAATTCTACATTTATAAACAAAATATTTGAAAGCAGGAATTGGAATATTTGTATATGTATAGCACCATCATTCATAAGAGCCAAAAGATAGATATGATTCAAATACCTTTTTACAGATGAATGGAGAAACAAAATATAGAGAATATATACAAATTCAAATATTGTCCAATCCTAAAACTGAAGGAAATTCTGCTAAGTTCTAGTCCATGGATAAATTCTACTTTTTGCTAAGTAAAATAAGATACAAACAAAAAGAGAAGCATTGAATGATTAAATGATTCTATGAACATGAAGTGACTAGAATAGTTAAAAATCATAGAGACAGAAAGTAGAATATTTATTGTGATGGAATAAGGAAAGAGGAAATTGATAGTTATTATTAATGGATAATAAAAAAATTCTGCAGATGGATATTGGAAATGGTTATACAACAATGTGAGTGCATTTAACATCACTTATTTAAATATATTCAAATTTGCTGATAAACAGTACACTGCACATTATTTATAATTTAATAAAATATTTAAAAAGTGAAAAAAATAACAACATAGAAACTATGTAATAAAATATGAGATCTTTGCTAAAATGTTCCAAAAACTGCTGAAAAAACTGAGGAAAGACTGAGTAAAAGGAGACATATAATATGCGCAATAATCAGATTAATCAATATTTTAGAGATGTTTGTTACTCCTGTATTGACCCATAGATTTAACGTGATTCTCCTTAAAATTGTTTTTATAGCTTTGGGAAACTGACTCTATCAATTACATGAAAATGTAAAGGACCAAATTAGTCAAAAAAAATTCTTTAATGAACAAAGTTCAAGTACACATTAGCTGATTCTATAATAGTATAAAAGCGTAATAAATAATATGGTGTGGTTTATGCACAAAGACAGAGGCATAAATAAATAAGAGAAAATAACCCAAAATTGACACATACATGTATGATCAGTTTGTATTCTACTCATTTACCAAAAAAGTTCAAGAGAAAAGCATAGATTTTCATCAACCGATTTCAAGACAAGTAGATATTGGCATGGAAAGAATAGAACAGTACTGAACACATTATTACATTTTAATGACATTTAGTTTACAGTGGTTATAGATCTAAATGCAAGTGTTTAAATTAAAAACAAGAACTCAAGAATGGGCTGTGGCTTTACATCACCCATAAGCAGCTGCTTGTCCTCACCTCTGACTTGCGATTTGAAGGGGAAGTTTTCTGACCCCAGTTTTTCACCTAAGCGCTTAGTAAAGTCAGTGGGGAGGCTAGAAATGGCCACATTGCGCTTGAAGTGCCACGTGTTCCTTCCGTATGGCATGCACGGTAGCCCTTCAACAATTAGTCAAGTATTTTAGCTAAATTCTTCCCGGTTTTATGGATTCTTTGCTGGGAGCTAAGTGCGTATAACCTTCCTATCCTTGGCAACTACTATCTCTTAGATTTGAGGTTACTTTGTCCTCCCGCAGTCACGTCTTCTGCAGAATCGAAGTTGTGATTTTGCAGGTTATCTGTCTTTCTGTACTGTTGCAAAGTTGGAAGTGACTCTTTGCTTTCTTTTAAAATTCCAGAGAGAAGTGAATTGTTGTGCCATGCCATTCAAGACATGCTAACAGAATCTAGAAAATAAAACCAGGTCTGAATGGATACATTTTTTTCATGTATGATGCACAATAGTTGGGGATATTTTAAAAGTTACTATTTCCTTTTATATAGTAACACTTCTGTACCTAGTTTCCTTTTATTTTACGATATGCTAGGTAAAATGGAAGTATTGATGGTACCTTGAAATCTTTTGAAAAATCTTGATAAACAGGCAGTTTCCATTGTA
The DNA here is from genome assembly GCA_004363535.1 of Dasyprocta punctata. Classification (NCBI taxonomy): domain Eukaryota; kingdom Metazoa; phylum Chordata; class Mammalia; order Rodentia; family Dasyproctidae; genus Dasyprocta; species Dasyprocta punctata. Next base: position 21,733 of record RJWM01016287.1, on the reverse strand, counting down.
CTGGTTTCAACAAAATTAAAAAGAAATTTATAAATTGACAATAGACAGATTACCAAATTTTATTTTATTGCATGTTTTGAGTTCGACATGTAATTTTAGAAAAGATATAAATGCTGAGCTACTCTACTAAGGTAAATCATACTTCAATTCATTCACTTTATATGCTTGTGGGAGGGGTGTGTGTTTTGTTTTGTTTTGTTTTGTTCTTGGTACCAAGTATCGAACTCATGACCTCATACTTGCCAGGCAAGTGCTTATGCCACTGAGCTAAATCCCTGGTCTGTTTCATCTCACTTTAGGGAAAAATAATTTTTCAATATAAAGGATGATAAGACTAGATACTCAAAACTTGTTTTCCCTCAGTATGTAATATGCGCCTGTGAATATCTAAAATAATGGGAAATATAAACTCCATTTATATTATTTATAAATAAATTATAATAAATTGAAATTATTTGTGTACTAATATAATGACAACTAAATTAGAAAATACAGCTTTCACTTCTTAATGAGATAGAAATATTAATAAATAATAAAAGTAAATACGTTGTTTGCTCCAAGAAGAATGATGAATCATCTATATATAGTTTCAAAACTAAAAGTAGATTGCATAAGGTGAAGTACTGGCACCAGGAAATGCAAAGCAAACATTTTTTTTTCTACTTTATGTAGGATACTGTAGTTTTAAGGAATTATTTTGGGTGCCAAAATTAAGTAGTATAATGAATTCACTGGATCCATTACCAATCATATCATAGCTGCTTTATTTTAAAATGTTTGAGTTTTACAGAATATTTGGAAACTTATCATTCTGAAATATTTAAATTTAATAAAGCCATGTTCAATTTTCAAATATGACAGAGGATATAGTTTACAAAATGTTTGGGGGACTATACAACAGTATATTTTAAAGATATTTTATGACACAAATCATAACTATTATTACTTCCCTGGCCATGATAACAGAACAAATTGGAGCTACAAACAAAATTGGCTTCACAGGTAGTTTTGATTTCACTCCTAGCAAGAAGCCAGGAAAGAATAAGGAAACAAAGATTAGGGTTTTTGTTGCATCCAAAGTTGTCATTGTAAACTGCTGATTGGCATCTAGTCCTACTTAACTTTTTCTGCTGCTCTTGCAAGTAATAAAATTAGGACTATTATGTCACCTGGCTTTTTCTGGGAATTTCCTTACAAAGAATGGTCCATGATCTCTGATCCTTGGATATTGGTTCCTTTATGGATATCAGTTCCTCTTCTTTCTGTGTATTATTCTATTCTACTGGAAGTTTTACACTGAGTATAGAGAAAAGGAGAACTATAAATAATAATATAAAGCATTATTAAGAACAAAGAAAACATATTAAAATATCAGTATGTCTTTGGATTTATGAGGGTAGTCTTCACAATTTAGAATATCCTGAAACTCACCTAGATAAAATTCTGTGTCTTCTGGAGTGTCCCATAATGTACTAGAAGCCATTGTTTAACAACAAATTCCAGTGTCTGGACTTGGGATATCACAAGTGTTTTCTTACATGTATTATAACACAATAAAAGACCAATACTTAATATTGGATTGAGTGATTGGTCGTTGTCCATAGCTCTCTCGCATTAATATTTCCTGTTTGGGAAGACTTTCCTACTATTTATGTTACTGACAGGCATTCATTCTCTGTTGCTACTGGAAAGCCATGTCTCTCTTCATACAAGTATAGGAAATTACTCCCATTGTTTTCAATGTGATGTTAGGACTTCTTTTTAAAGTGTGTGCTATAGGAAGCACCAACACATAGCAATCTAGACATCACAGGAGTGAAAATATTGGCAACATCCAGAATAAAAGTGGTCTAAATATGTGGACCATTCTTGTGAAATAATATCCTTTACTGTAGTTCCTGTTAACAGGAGTTCTGGGGGAAACAAAAAAAAAAAAAGGAACTAAGATATATCATGTACGGCTAGAAGTTCCCTATGATGAACATGATCATTTTATGTATCTAAATTGTACCCAATAAACTTAATAGCTTAAAAAATGTAAATGAACAATTACTCTGGCATTTTGACTACACATTTCCTTCTGAAGTCTATTTCCAGTTACTATTTAAGTATCAGCATTGCACAGCAAGGTGAGCCTATTCAAATAAGATACAATAGACAGTGTTCCAGAGTTAAATATGGATAGTTGGTTACATAATATATTACTTTACAGTCCAGTTTACAATTTATTTTCTTTCATTTTATCACTCTGTGTTTACCACACCTGAAGATTATATTCATTGTGGGGAGTTGGTACATGTACATAATATATCTTACTTCTTTTTTATTTAACACCTTGTCCATTCCCTCTTCCTCCCATCATCCCTCGGTCCCTTTCCTTTGTGCAAAAGTTCTATCTCCAGTTTCCTATTATCATCTATTTTGGTTTATAATTTATTTATATCTTTAGTTTCTTAAATAAATCATGCAATATTTAAGCTTGTATATCTCATTGATTCTCTTACTATTATAATACCAAGATGCAGCCATTGTCCCACAAATGACTCCATGCTTGAATGTACCACGTTTTCTTTATCCATTCTTCTATATAGTTATTTAAAAGGCATTTCATCATGCAGAGTTGACAAACAATTTCTCTTCAAATGCTTATTTAAGAACAAGTTGTTTGCCTTTAATCCCAGCACTCGGGAGGCTGAGGTAGGAGGAGCGTTGTGAGTTCGAGGCCAGCTTGGGCTACAACGCAAGCGCAAGGTGGACCTGAGCTACATAGGGCGACCCTGCCTCAAAAAACTAGGGCTGGGAGTTTGGCTCAGTGGCTTAAGTGCCTGTCTGGCAGGCGCGAGGTTGTGAGTTTGATCCCTGGTGCCGCAGAAAAAAAAAAAGAAAATGAAAAAGAACATGTTGTTCTCAATCAGCCTATCTCCACATACTGTAGCATACCGATTCTACTTCAAATGAAGTTCATTTAGAGAGTATGTATTATTGCAGAAAGGCATTGATTATGAGAATCATGATGGGTACAGAGATGTCCCTACTATGAAGGTCTCAAAATATTTGATTTGCTGATGGAGTAACAAGATTGCATTCTCTCGTCTCATTCTGTCCTGTCTGTTATTGTGAAGAAAATTTATTGTATTTAAATTGGTTTGCTCAGTCACTCTCCAAAGAAAGTAAGACTGCATCTATGAAAGCAAATGTATCCTTAAAAGTGTCTCTCTTATGTGAAGTACACTATCATCTTTTGATTATAAAATGAAATTTGCATGAAACAAAATCAGAAGCAACAAAAACATGAAATGTTATTCAACTACCTGGTAGAGTGCATAGTTACAAAATTTCATAAAATGTGCTTTTTGCATATCCTTTTTGATTATTCATGTACAGAAATTTTAGTTTATTATTCAGTATTTCAGTTTTCTTTTCAACCATTATTATTTTCATTCAATATTTTCTATTAATTTCATGAGCATACAGTTTCATTTTTGCTTAATTGATCTATTATTTTTTGTTATAGATTCTGTCTTAGTGTCTTGTAAATGTTGTACATAGCTTATCAATTTTATAATTACTAATGCCAAAGATTTTTACAGTATCTACCTTTTTCCAAAATCTGTGATACGTGCAATATAGAAAAGTTTATTTACTTATTTATTTGAGGTGCTTCACAGTTGAAAATAAACTTAATGATAAAACTTTCCCATATATAATTTACATCCCTTAAATTACCTAAGAAGATGTTACAACATATTGCTCTTTACTTTCAGTATTATTCATTTTGTCAAGATTCTCATAATAGATTTTTCATTCTAAGTGGGCATGATGTCTAATTAGGGATGCATAACATGAGTACTGCTGCACTTCTTAGTATGAAACTTTAAAAATTGGTATTACATTAAGTTACAGTCTGAAAGTCCCCAAGGAAAAAATAGTAAATGTTAATTTTATGTCCTTACTCACCTTTATTTCTTATTTCTGTTGTTATAAATTTCATTTTAGCTTATTAGTAGTTGCCTGTAGAACATAATGTTCACATTCTTTGTGTGCAGTTGGTGCAGGTACATGACACATCTTAATTTCTGTTTTCTTCTCCTTTCCCTTTCTCCTTCCTCCTCCACTCATCTCTTGATCCTCTTTCTTCTTTCTTCTCTTCTTTTCTCTTCTCTTTTCTCTTCTGTTCTCTTTTCTCTTCTCTTCTCTTGTTTTCTCTTCCTTTTTCTTTTCTTTTCTTTTTTTGGGGGGAGGGGTACCAGAAATCTAACTCAGGACCTTGTGCTGGCCAGGCAGGTGCTGTGCCGCTGAGCTATACCTCCAGCTTTTTTCTTTTCTGTCTTTCTTTATTTCCTTCCTTCCTTCTTTCCTTCTTCCTTCCTTTTTTTTTTTTTTTTTTTTGAAAATCGGCAGGGCATACTATAGTCCTTGGTACATGTATATAACACATCCCAATTTCTTTGTGTTTTTCATCTCTTATCTTTTTCTTCACTTTGCCCACTATCTCTTGATCTCCTTTCCACTTAAGAATAAACTATGTCCCTACTTCCTATTATCTACTTTCATTTTGTTCTTTATTTTCACTCTGAATTTCTCATACTGTGTAAGAGAAATCATGTGATGCTTAAATCAGTGTGTCTGTTTTATTTCGCTTAACATTATGGTCTCAAGGTGCATCTGTTTTCTTGCACATAACTCAAGTTTCTCTTTCTTTATGGCAGGGAAGTATTGCATTGTGTATAATACCACTTTTTCTTTATCCATTTTTCTCTTCATGGACATATGGGCCACTTCCAAGTTTTAGCTATTATGAATCATGCTGCCATAAATATGAGCAAGACTGTATCACTGTAATATGATGTCCTTAAATCTTTGAGAAGTTACCTGGAAAGAAAATAGGTGGGTCAAATGAAGTTTCTAATTTCTGTTTTTGAGGACTCTCCATGCTGATTTCTAAGGTAGTTGTACTAGTTTACATTTCCACCAACAATGTAGAAGGTTTTTTTTTTCTTTAATGTATTATTTTTTTTTTTTTTACCATGGCCACACCAGTCTTTGTTGTTCTTTGACTTCTTGAACATTCCTATTCTTTTGTGGTGTAAGATGGAATCTTAGTGTCATTTTAATTTTCAATTCTTTAATACCCAGAGAGGCTAAAATTTTCTCTATATATTTATTGACCATTTGTACTTCTTTGACTGTGAAGTGTCTATTCATTTCACTTGCTCATTTTTTTATTGGGTCTTTTATTGGGGGGAGTCATTTTTTTTTAGTTCTTTATTCATTCCACATATGAGTCCCCATATGAGGATTCATTGCCATTTTTTTCCTATTCTGTAGGTTAACTTTTCTCCCTGTTGGTTGTTTCCTTTGCTGTGCAGAAACTTTTTAATTTAATATCCCATTTTCTGATTCTTGGAACTATTTCTTGTGCAACTGGGATTCTGTTCAAAAAGTCCTTGCCTCTGCCTCTGACTTCAAGTTTTACTGTGACTTTGCATTCATTTTTGATAACCTTAAACTTAATATATGCCAAATTTAGCTTTTTTGTTAATCTGTTTTCCCACTGTTGGACATAATACTCAATACCACTTAAAGGCTCACATTTCAGTCTGGAGATGACAGAAATATTATGGCTGGGGGAAGGGCATGAGGGAGCAACCTGCTCAGCTTACATCGGCCTAGAAGCAGAGCAGGAAAACAGTATAGAAAAGAAAAAACTAGGGACCATATATGCCATCCAAGGTCACATGTCCGTGACCAACACAGACACACCAAAGAGCATGGTTTACTAATCTGGTAGGCATTTCTTACTCCAGTAGCAAAGACATATCAGGATTAACAGTTGCACATTTGCTTAGTGGTTGACCTTGGTCAAGCTCTGGGCATTCATTCTTCACTAGATGTTTGACACTAAAGCCATCACTACATTCAGTTACTTTCTGCTTTAAGTCTTTTATTTTGAAAAAAATGAGAAAAAATATCAGTGGTTGCAAAATCACCTGGAATATATCAACTGTTAGACAACAGTTTTTCAATTATTTAATCAATTTATTTCTTTGACAAAATTATATGAAGTTTTCTAGCTATCCGTGTCAGTGTTGTGATTGCTACAACTTGATTTCCACATTAAAATTGGTTCCTGTGGTTGCTATGACAGATTACCATACCTAGGCAGCTTGCGAAAACAAAAAGGTATTTTCCCATGGTTATGGGTTACTGAAGTTTTACAAGAAACTCAGACTGGGTTGCACTTCCTAGAGGATCTGGGAAATATAGCTTTCTTATCTCTTCCAGCTTTCTGACTGTAAGGATTTCTTGAACACCAAGTCTACCATTTCTATATCTCTGTGGCCACATTGCCTTCTCGTCTTCTGTCACATTCCTTTTGCTCTCATTCTTAAAAGGATATTTGTCACTGGACTTAGAACCTGCCTAGAAAATGTAAGGTAAGTACATCACCTTGAAATCTATGCCTTCACTACACATTTTGTCATGTAAGACAATATTCACAAGTCCTTGTGACTGGGATAAGAAAGATCATCAGGTAGCTAATATTCAATCTACCACACTTACCATGATACCACTATTCATATATTAGATATGCATAAAAATAATCTGGAGCATGTCCATAGAACACTGCCAAAATTTACAATTTGGGCTTTTTTGTCAATATTCCCTTAACTGGCAGTATCATAAGGATGTCTCTACTTTGTAACTATAAAAAGGTAGCTTAATAGTTTAAGAAAATACTTGTGTTTGTTTGTTTCTTCATTTATTTGTTTTGAGACAGGGTCTCACTATGTAGCCCAGGGTGGCCTCACGCTTGTGACAATCCTCAAGTCTCAGTATTCTGAATGCTAGGACTACAGGTGTATGCCATCACTCTATCTTGCCAGGCAAGATAGTATTTTATTTAGCTATGTTAGAATGTTCAAGTGACGTCTACTTTCTGAGTTTACAATTTTATCTATAAAGTTATTTTTGAATTATTTTCAGTGATAATTTCACATTTGCACACATTTTCTTAGATATAAAAATGAGATGATTTTATTTCTTACTACGTAAAACTTCAATAACCAGTAGATATTTTATGCATGTCTATTTACTTGGAGTAGAATAAACAATATAAGACATTTGAGATAGGTGGAATAATCAGCAATTACTATACAGTTTGCACTGTACGATGCACTTACAAATTGATTATTTCTAAATCAGATGATCATAAAAAGAATCATAGAAGAACTCTGAAAGCAATTCGATGAAAATGAAGGGAAATAAAGCGAGGGCAGAAAGGACATAATGGATATAATATTGCTAATGGTTTGTAATTCAGGGATCAGCTGATAGTCCTGAAATACAAACAAATCACAAGCATCTTTAAGAACTATGAACTCTGCCATAATATGATTGTTGGCATTAGACAAAACTTTTCAAGGAAAACAAAACCTGAAGTTTATGCAAAAGGAATAAAACTTACTTTACAATAAAACAAATATATCATAATTGCATAGTCAGAGAATTAAGGAATTCAGATATGAGTTCTCATAGGAGTTTATTAAATAGCAAAATATATAATTTCTATAAGTATATTTCCATTTATATTTCTTATATGTATGCTGAACAACCTAATGCAAATATACATGGAGTGTCTAAAATGACTCTTTCAATAAGGATTTTATGTGTTTAAGTAACATATAGCTACATGAGTTATGTCATATAAAGATAAAGGATTGAAATCAATCAACAGATCAGATACTAGAATATGTATTTAGAGTATTTGAAATTTAATGTTTCAATACATACTACTTTGGTCAGCATAGCATCATATAAGTGGTTTACATAAATATATATGTAACTAAATTATTTATACTTTATTTCAATTTGTGATATACAATCCCAGAATTAGAGTGCTGTTTCCCAGATTATACATATTTAAGAATAAAATTGCCATTGAATGATCATGACTCCCATTTATTGAATTAGTTTACTTTTCTATTCAAAATTGCATTATACACACTTGCTAAATAATGTTCAGTATTAACAATAGTAACTAAATTAACAGTATCTTGCACAGGTCAGAAATTATTTCCTCATCAAAAGTAAATTCAGAATGAATTATGCATATTATCATCCTTGTAGAGCTAAAGTTTAGTAAGACTATGCCTCCATCATAGGGCTACTTGATTGAAGAGTAGAATATAGAAATAGGAGAACAAAACCTTAGTTTTATACACTTATAAATTTATATTCATATTCAAACTCAATTTTCATTTTCACTTTTACTAAAATTCAAGTTCCATATTTCCTTTATCACTCCCTCAAATGAGCAATGATTACCATTATGTATGTGGAGTGCCTTACCTACAAATTCAAAATGTGTGCATGAGTAGTAATTACGTGTAGAGAAGGACAGAAAAGTTTTTCACAAAATACTGAAAAAGAAGAAAAACCCAAAACTTAATACTGTAGGTCTTCATAATCTACTGTTAAATTGACTTTTGAAACTTCCTCTAATAGAAGCACTCAGTGGATTTCTTTTTTCTCAGTAGTGTGAAGCTCAAAAAAATTAATTATTTTCCTTGTCCTTTTGCATAGATAATGCAATACTTTCTTTGAATATGATAAGAAGCAGAAGTATGTTATTCCCTAAAACAGAGAGCTAAAATTATGGAATTTATTAAAATAGAGAGAGAAAATAATGGGATTTATGCTGTAAACTATGAGGAATGAATTATCTTCCAGGAGAGAAAACAGTGCAAATTACAATTATAGCTGGCAGCAGAAACATGCAAGGAATTTGCTTATAAAACATTTATTATGGTAATAGTTAATTCAAAAATTATTTTGCACTTGAGACCATACTCATAAGTGCAATAAATCAGACTCGCATGTGTATACATAGAATTGTCTCCCTAGTGTAAGAAGCCGAAAGAGTAAATAAGATCCAAATTGTACAACAGATATTGTGAAGAAACTGTTCAAAAGGAAAGAAAACCTGAAATTAACGAAAGGAGAAAAGTAGGAAGGGAAAAGGAAAAATGTATATATACATATGATAGTTAAGATAATTATACTACTAAATTATATTAGTCCATTGAAAAGAAAGTTTTATGCTTATTTGTTTGATCAATTTTTCATGCATGTATCTTGTAATCTGAGCAACTGAAGATAACAATATGCAATATATTAACCATTGTTATATTTACCTTATTTTGAAATTTTTTGCAATAGTTTTTATTGCTTTTCTCTATAAAATAACAAAAATTTTGCAAATGAAATAGACAAAAACCTCATAAAATCATCAAATAAATATAAGTGAGATAAACTCATTATTTGTGTAGCAATACTGAAATGGAGATATTCTTCATAGTAATGATCATTAAATATATACTGTGTACTCAGAGTATATAAATGTTATTTTCCAAACACTGACATTATAAAAACAAGAATCTAATGGTTACAACTTCAAAAGATTAGCATAAAAATAAATTTTAACTTTCAAAGTTAGCTGCAACTTTTAAAAAAATCAAATGTAATAACTTCAATTTTCTACACACATCTTGTAAGAGTAATTGGCATATGCAGAAGTTTTGTTTTGTTTTGTTTTGTTTCTGTTTGTAAAGCATTGCACCAATACCTGTACATAAGCATTTGGAGCACTGAAACATATTCATCTGACTCACTATTTTAATTGTTTTTTAAATGTCTTACACTACCTATTCAAACATAATTAGTTGGTAATATCACATAAAAATTATACTAGAATCTGCTAACAGAACTCTTCAAGGATGAATTGAGTTCAAGCAATTGTATTCTGGGTTCTGTTTTCTAAATATTTATGAAATAAGTATAATATTTAAGCAATCAGAAATATTTTCCAGATCCACAAATAAATTACATGTTAAAACCTACAGTCAATATTATGTACAACTGCCCTGTGTGCCCTAATAATTTATATTTAACACACAAAGTAAGAAATCACTGACCATCTGTAAATGAATTCAAACCAATCAAAATTTAGTTTTGTCCTATATATTTTTAAAAATTATTTCTATAGTGTACCCTTTGCCAAGTGCTATATAATACAGTTACACTGTTTCATCAAGCAAATTGCATGCCTTGGGCAGGTTAAATAAAAATGCTCCTTTTTTCTACACAGTTATGAAATTAATTTCTCTTGTAGAAGACAAAGCATACTTTAAAAAGACCTTTATTCTCTACAATGTTTTTACCTAACACTATGGAAAAGCATAGTTTTATCTTAGGAAAACAATTCCATAATATATGCATATAGGATGACTTCAGTAAGTTAGAAAAAAATTAACTGATTTCTACAGATTTATACATAGCTCAAGGAACTATATTGCATTTTATAAACAATCAAACTTACACTTGGTAAAATTATTTAATAAAAGAAACAACAAATCCTTTTCTAAATATGTCAATATAATGGTATCATGATTAATAAAATGATCAACAATGATTAATAAAAGTTTTAAGAGTATGTATAGCAGTATATTAAAATAGTAATATTTTCCTACTTCATTATATTGACATGAAACTATAACACCAAAAATATTTTACAACATGCAGATATTTAATATTGCTATCCTTGGTGACAAACCTCTGGTATTGATTCCTATGTCTGCAACCTATATTTAATTCTTTTTTCTGAGAGTAGAAAGCTAGATTTTTTTTGACATAGTGTTTATGTGACTAATAATCTGATGTTATATTAGGAAAAAGACGACATTACTAAACTATGTATATAGTTGTGTACTATTGTATTCTAAAATCATTTAAACAATCCCACTAAAATACATATAATACTGAGTTCTTTGAAATATATTAGTAAAAATGATAGTTATAGAAATCATCTTTGTTAGAAATCAAACAATTTTTATAGTCTTAGTATATTAGACTGCACGGTATAAATGTAATGGATATTTTTGCCAATAATTTATTAATGGACATTTATTACAATTTTATTTCCAAACTTCTAATTTTAAATATTTAAGAATATGGAGAGCATTGGAAAATTTTTTTTGATCTTAAACATTCTTCTCTCTTAGAAAAGGATTTTAAATTTCAGTAGACTCCATATCAAAAACTCAAAGTTTTGCTTTTGATCAAATTCAAAGAAAAGAATGATCATTGAAACATAATCCATGTAAGAGATTTCCTTCAGTGCTTAGTAAATCCACAAATGCTCATTGTTCCAATCACCAAATAGGAATTTAAATAGAGAAAGCAATTGTAAAAGAAACAGGTTTTATATGGTTCAAGTAGTTCTCTAAGGGAAAGAGAATAGCTAAGCCTGGTTTCTGCAACTTAAAGCTTATAATGCTACTTTCAGATTTCTTTCTGAAGAAGGGAAAGATAAAATATGAAAGATAAGTACAGAACTGTAATCAGAGAAATAAGCTTTAGCTTTATTTTCAACATGCTGTATATGAGTAGGACCCAAAGCATATAACTTTTCTGTATCCTAGTTACCTTCTTTCTAAATTAAGCAGAGAGGTCTGTGGTTCTATACTGTATCTCTTTAAAGCTAAAACGTTTCACAAAGTTAACACAGGCTGTTGGAAAAGATGAAAGGCAAATAGAAAGGGCAATACACAGCCTATGCCAAATTCATAAATTACACTTACATCATTTATTAATATTTTAATGAATGATTTTCATGTTAAAATGTACATGCAAGTAAAATAAATTAATATGAATATATACTGCATATAAAACTTCTCTTTGCCTTAGTATATCACTGTACCATTGCCAACATCAATGCTACCTCTCTAGATGAGAAAGAAGGGCAGAAGGAGGTTAATTGAATCTTCTACTATCACAAACCTAGGAATTAACAAGTCTATTATTAAAGCACAATTCTGATTTAGCCCTTCAACAATGCTTAATATATTTCTTGCTATGCCTTTCAACAATCTTCATTTTGTTTATCATCATTTATTCCTTGGGGGAGCCCTTGGGGATGTTCAGAAACAAACAAATATAAAAGATAATTTTTCACACAACTGCCTTTCATTTTTATGGAAAATTTGTGTATATACAAAATATAAATCTTAAATTGCTATATGATTTTCCTAACGCAGTACTATTAAAAATAAAGGTAGATATTGATAGTGAATATTTTCATCTGGGGAGTGCTACATTTTGCTTTTTCTTTCTTCTGGAAACTTTTGCTGTGCCAAAGCTCTTCTCGCCATTGTTACCCCCTGGAATGTTCTGTCTTCTCAGCCAAGGGCCTTTGGGAATAATTTATTGTAAATCAATTGGAATCTGGTTTGGTACTTTGACCTGTCTGAATCTTTCCAATTAATGTATGCCTTGCTTGAATTAGCTAGATAGAGTTCTGTTGGTTTCATTTAAAACCACTGATGAAATAAGTGCATAAATTCCTGTTTGTAATACTATGGACTCCGCCTTTATCCTCCCCACCCAAATTTATTGCTTAACCTCCAAGGAGATAACTTTAAGAGGTGAGCACTTTGGGCGGTAATCAGGCTGTTGAGGTCACGAGAGCGGATCTCTCATAAATGGGTCAGTATCCTGACAGGAAGAGAACGAGTCTACAGTTCTGTCCCTCTGCATGTGAATATACAATCAAAAGGTAGCTAAGAATAAAGAGGAGAGTCCTCAAAATCAGTTAAATATTTTGCAACCCAGATTTCCAGTTTCCTAACTCCAAGACAGTGGGGTTGAATTTCTGTCAATTAATATTATAGCCCTTCCGGTCTATAATATTTCATCATAGGTATCCAAACTGATTAAGACAGACATCAATATCAAGAAATGGGATACTGTTTCAACAAAACCCTAAACGTTTGGAGTGACTTTGGAACTGGCTAATGAGTAGAAGATAAAAAAGCTGTGATTAGTATTTTAGAAAAATTCAATATTTCTGTGAAAGTATTTCTAAAAAAGTGATTCTGAGAAAATTCAGAAAGAAAACAGGAGAGCTACAGATAAACCTTCTATTTCTTTGGAAAATGTATACATATATATATAATATTAGTGGAAATATTATCAATAAACTCATTTTGATGAACTACTAGATAGAAATAAGGAAAGAGTTAATGAAAAATAAAGGAAAAGCCTGTCCTTGAAATAAAATGGCAAAACATAGGCTGAATTGTGTTTATGTTCTAGTGTTGTGTTGAAGGCAGAACTTACAATTGAGGAAATGGGATATATAGTTAGAAGATTTCTAAATAAAACTGTGTAAAATAGTTTAATTTTTTATTTGATTATGTATTTCATGTGATTAAAGATATATATTTGATATATATTTACATGGTCTTAAAAATTAGAAAATATCACCAAAAAGTGATATCTACACATTTTGATATGTATTTATAGGTGCTATACTATATATATTACTTTGATATGTGCTTGTATACATTATTATATATGTATAATTTTACCTTTATCTCTCATAAAATTCTGAAAGAAAATAAAAATGGATCAAAGATCTAAATGCTAAAACAGAAACAATCCACTGATAGATAAAATAGATAAAACTCTTGAAGATGTATGCACAAGCAAGGCCTTTCTGAACAGAATCCCAGTTGAACAGGAAATAACACCAAGAACAAACAAATAGTATCTTATCAAATTGAAAATCTTCTGCACGGCAAAGAAAACAACCAGCAGAATGAAGAGATACCCTGGATGGAAAATACTTTTTGCTAGCTATTTCTTTCTTTTTTTTTTTTTTTTTCTTTAAGAGAAAATAGACACAGAATAGAGAAACAAAAAGCAAAAGAGGTGCGACCCTGCCTCAACAAACCAGGGCTGGGAGTTTGGCTCAGTGGCTTAAGCGCCTGCCCTGGCAGGCGCGAGGTTGTGAGTTCAATTCCCGGTACCGCAAAAAAAAAAAAAAAAAAAAAAAAAAAAAAAAAAAAAAAAAAAAAAAAAAAAAAAAAAAAAAAAAAAAAAAAAAAAAAAAAAAAAAAAGCAAAAGAGTCAAACAAACAACAACAACAAATCCAATACGATAACATTATAGGTTTACAAAATGAGATGAATGGAATTTGACAGTAGTTATGATATTGCATGTCGTTACCTTCAAAGGGGTTGTTCAGATTAACAGATATAGACATGTAAAATTGATCTAATCATATGAGTGTTAACTGTTTTTTTCAATAGCTAATGCATTTAGTAATATAGTCATTTTAACTATCTTATGCTATTTCTTAGAGAGGATTAATATCTAAAATATATAAAGAAAAAAATTATGCCATCCCAATGAAACATCCAGTAAAATAGTGGGCAACAGATATGAATAGGCACTTCTTAGAAAAAATATAAATGGCCAACGAAAAATGGTTCAGTATCTCTGACAATTAGATAAATTAAGACAATGCTGAGATTTCACTTTACTCCAGACAATGGATACTCTCAAGAAGTCAACTAATAATGAATGCTGGTGGGACTAAAAGGATAAAAGAGCCCTTCTGTGTTGCTGCTGCGAACATGGACTAGCAACACCAATATGGAAATCAGTATGAAGATTCTTCACAAAACAAAAAATAGAGAGTCCCTTTACCCAGATATTCTTCTACAGATCTTCCCCAAAGTCATCACAGTACAATGATTCCTGCCTACTACAACTGTAGCAGCACAACTCATAATAACTAAATCTTGAAAGTGTCCTCTACGTGCACCAATACATGAATGGGTAAAGAAAATGTGCCACTAAACTCAACTGAATAATATTCTGCTTGTATTTTTGTTGCCATTCCTGTCTTGTAATTCTTAAATTATCGCCTGATTTAATGGAAACATTGTGAAGCCTAGTCTGCAAGATGTTCTCATTTGGATGAAGAACTCATAGAAGAAAATCATTGACAACTGTGCTGCCAATGTACAACAAGCAGGCTACACGGAAAAGAAGTGCTCAGTAAGAGACAGTTGTACATGTGAGAATCAGTCCAATGGGCCTATGGGAAATAGAGTCCCAGGAAATTCAGATCAGAATTTGAGATTTGGAGAGTTGTGATGATGTTCTACAAGAAGACAACAAGACTGTATTTAAATAGATGTAGATTTTTTTTTGTACAGTAATAAATGCAAATTGTTGTCCATGAATAAAGGTAGAGTTCTGTATATGAAAAAATAATTCATCGCCTGATAAATAAACCCTGCTACATCTTTTAGAGCAAAACTTAATGTGACTCAGTCTTATTTTCAAGGAAGTATACTATGTGTTGTTATTTATCAATCTGTATGATCTTTTTGTGTCTTTCCTAGCCACCTAGAATTTTGCTTTTCTTCTCTAACCTTTTCCTTCTTCTCCAACAAAATTTTGTTATGGTGTGCACAAGAAATGTATTTAAAAATTCTTTTAAATCATCTTCTACTTCTTTCCTGTAATTCATGAAGAATGGAAAAGTAAAGTTTAAGGAAGTACCTCGTGTCAGAAATGTGACACTGTAGGTCTAAGCACTCGAGCAAATTACATTCAAGGGTAAAGCTCAGTCAGTTGGAGGGCTTTGGTGAAATCTATCTTCAGTCTTAAAAACAAAGTCTGATTATAGTCTTAGGAAATGTTACACCCATACTAGGGTTGGAGTTCCCAATAAATTGATGGGAGTTTGTGAATTCTTAGGGGTGGCTTATAATATGAAGTGTTTCTTTTTTGTTGTCATTTAAATAACTAAAGTGAGTACTTTGTTACACATTTGAGTCATACTAATTGATACTGGAGACAACATGAACTGAGAATAAAGATTGAAAGTTTTTATTAAGAAACATGACATTGTATCATACCAAACTTTCACCTAACAAAATGAGCTCAACAAATTACAGTTTCAAATGTGTCTAACATACTTTTGTAAAAAGTTTTAATAATAATTGCCATATAAATAAAAAGTCATAATTGGAAAAGAAAAATACACTTGATTCCTGTCTCATTTACAACTATTCTGTATTTACTTTACTTAAAACACATAACCAGAAACTACCCTTCCCTATTCAAAGCAGTATATGTCTCAGAGGAAGGGGGCAGGATTAGGGAACTAGAGGAACTTGCCTGAGCAATTAAGCATTATAGTTATGAATGGTTCTGAGAGTTCTGAATTTGAGCAAACAAGAGATTATTACAATCATAAAATCACCCTCATAACAGCCATGTTACAGACTTGACCATTTGAAGAAAGTAATAAAACAAAACCAAACTACAAATACACATACACATATACACATAAGTGTTTGCACATGTGTCAGTTTTTCATCAGTCCTTGGATGCAATGGAGGGTCTTTATTTTTTATGGATACAAAGTACATCTGTGTCTTAGAAGGAATGGCCTGAGTATATTCTCAAATGGGAAAAAAAAATTTCTTCCTTTCTATAGTTGTGAAATAATCACTGCAATAAATTTTCAATAGATTTTTGATAGATTTCAAATAAGTTTACTTTGCTATACTTTCATTATCTTAACATTCTTGCAACATATCTTTAAAATGATAAATATGCTTTATGTGTTAGATGATAACAAGAATGCATATTAACTTAAACTTCACATTCTTGTATGTTGAATAAATGCATTTTCCTATATTTTGGCTATCCCTTATTTTTCTGTACTAATTTTGTTGTGCTTTGCTATGATAAATTGCAAATTGATTTTATTTGTTTTAACACAAGTGAATTGAATTACATTAATTCTCAAAAAAGCAGTTTGCTTTAATCTCAGATCATGAAAGGATAGAATCACATAAATAGAATAAATTATATAAATCTATTAACAAAGCAAATATGGTATGTTTGGACATGCTGAAACTGAATTAGAAATTTAATTTAAAATTGTTTTCCCCAAACTATCTGAACTATACTTTTTAGTGTGCAGTGATGGTAATACACATTGTCAATATTGATATTTTGATGTTAATTTTGTATTCACAAGTATTTATAAAACTAAGGGGAATGCATATTTGAAACAAGTTTTCAGCCTGAAGCAGAAAAATGCAGCAAAACTGTGACATTATTAGAAGCATTAGAAGCATCACTAGAAGCATCCTGGGAAAGGTAGGCATGAGTTTTGCGCACCTTGCTGACACTCTCTTGCTTTCAAAAAAATGTGCTGTGCACCTGGAACATTTCCTTATGCATCAGTAAAGAATTTTCCTAGGTTGTGCTGAGTATGTTGTAATCTTTGGGAATATACTTTCTTCTTTTCGATACAGTAAATATTTCTTTACACTCCTTCCATCATTGACATCACAAAGAATGTGGCCAATCTTAATACCATATCCATTCCTGGAAGGGAAGGAATGGTATTCTTCATTTGGACTGTAAGAGATGTGCATGCAGATCATTTCTGTGAAAATCTATCTTGATTCTTGAAGTTGGTCTTGCACCTGCTCTTCTCTATGTGACAAGGCACTGTTGCATTAGCGCTTACCTAAATCAAATCTTTCTTTTCCATTCCATCACCTCTAAACCACACAGAGTGTAGGCATTCGGATTCTGCTGCTCCTAGTGGTTGGCATTGTTATAGTCTGTTATCCTTCACTCATTGTGACTTCTACCCCAGATGTGGTAACAGGTGTCATTTGTTAAAAAATGTATGGCTTCTCCCATATTACTTAACAATGTTGCAAATAAGTGAAACAACCCATTAAAATAAAATAACTATGCTCATTTATGAAATTTTAAAGTAGAACCATACTATCTGATCTATTTTAAGTAGTATAATTTTAAAAGACAATAAATGATTTGCATAGCCCTGATAGTAGCACATATTTAAATAGTACAGAAAATAGCACAAAACCTATGATAATGTTCATAGCCATTCTGATGATCATAACATAGGTCAGCTCCATGTTTGCTCTTTCAAAAATTTAGAATGAAGGTGTAAGGTTTCAAGCAATTGACTTGGTTGCTGTGTTGGGTGAGCAAAAAACGGAAAACTTGTTGAATGAGAACTCACTTCTAAAGGATCCATGATGTGATAATTTGGAAATAAGTAGCAGAGTAGAGATATTAGCCAGATTAAAAATAAAAATAAACATAATACTAATACACAGAAGAGATAATAAACCTTGTAGTATCAGAAAAAGGAATGGGAATGACCTCCCCCTGTGTACAAATGGCTGTTTATCATCTTCCACTATTGCCCTCATATTCATTGTGATTTTTTATGATTATTCCTAGTAATAATTAATTGCTTGAAGGTACAATGTGATAATTATGCAATAAAATCACCAAGAGGAATTCTGATGTTAAGTCAGAGATGATTTAGTAAAAAATTCTCAACTCTGATTTATTATATGAAAGCATAATTTATATTAGAATGAAGTTTATCCTTGACAAATTTAGGTGTTAGTAGTGACTCATATTTAACTGTTTTACAGTGGTTTTCCAGAGGGCTGGTGTAAGTTTCATATAATTTTACTAATAGTTGGAAAAATTTGGGGACAAATCTACCAGAGTTCAATTTTTAACTATGCTTAAAGAAGTTGGTAAGAAAGAGTGCACAGTGAAGAAACAGAAAATAAAAATGAACAATCAAGAGTAATATTGATTGATAAGCCTCAGAATAAAAAAAAGATTATTTTCAATGCAGGAGTATATTGGCTTCCACATTCCTTCCACACTTTTCCATAGAAGAGAAATATTAAAAATTATCAGCTAAAATAGTTGCAAGATATGAGAAGCAATGAATAACAATCTTCCATTCACCTTCATAATGAAAAATAACAACAATAAATGTGAAAAGTTGAAGGTATTACTAACATACTGGAGGACAGAATGAAGACATGGGGGAATGTATTTCAAATCATCTGAGTATTGAAGATGAAAATTAGCAGCTAAAACACAGTGATGAAGGAGGAAAATAATTTCATTGATAGGCAAGAGATTAAGAGCACACATGAAACAATTTCTAGAAAATTCATGTGCTAATAAAGAGCAATTAGGGAGGAAATGAATAGTTCAAAATTCTTTTATGGGCATATGAAGTGTCCTTCACTACTACCATAACCAAGATCCACTTGAGGTTATTCAAGCTAAGTGTATCAAAGATATGTATTTTTTGCCTTATGATATAGGCACCTTCATAGAATCAAAGGCAATGGTGAGATTATGACTTTTGATGGAGTGTGACAGCAGGCAAAATTATTATGCTAGACACAGCATTCTGAGACTGGCTAGAAATGTGACAGTCATGTAATCTGGAGAATTTAAGGGTAGTTACAGGTTTAATGAGTGAGAATATAGGAAACTAAAAGAAAAAACAGAAAATCTAGTGAGAAATTGAAGCAAACTTATCCTTTTAAAATTTCCTTCAAAGCGGTTTAATTTCTAGGATATTAATAAGTTTACACTGTATTTAGTTTCTGCTGGAAATTAGATGCTCTATCTTCCCTCTCTCTAGAGAACCTGCATTTTTGCAGATATGTATATGTTTCATATTTCAAGAATTAACTAAGGATTCCTCAGAATTTTCTTATAATTAAATTGAAACAACTATCTCAGAGGTAGACCTTCTAATAAATATTTAGGCACATTGTATTTATTTATCCTTACAATGTACATATGTAGTAATCTATTATACTGAGTAAAGACTAGGGATAGTCCAATTATTCTTTTGTAATATACATATCTCATTTAAATGGTCTGTCAAAGGGTGGCTATCAGTACATGTTACTTACAGATTTAGCTATTAATATTTAAGTTCTTTTACAAGGATGAGAAAAATGAAGAAGACAATGCTGAAAAATACCTCTTGTAAAACAAAATTGTTTTTATCTAATTGTTGGTCATGAAATTACAGAACAAATAGATCAGAAACTCCATTCTTAGTGAAAGCAAGTGAATATTATACATTAAAATTATATTTAATATAATCAAGTTACCTACTAGATTCTAAATGTCACGAGAGATGATACAAGAAATGTTACTATTTCCTCTATAATTTTTAAGAAAGGTTCACTTTGTGTTAATTATTTTTCTTGTTGCTGGAACAAAATACCAGACACACAAAGTTAAAGAAGGAACGATTTATTTAGCTCAGAGTTTGTAGATGTTTCAGTTCATAACGGGCTGACTCCAAGGCAGGGTGGCACATGACGGAAGGGCAACAGTTTACGGTGGTGGAAGATAAAAAAAATATGAATCAAAGAGTGCAAAAAGAGAAAACGAGTCTCTTCTCATTCACCTCCCCCCTGTTTTATCTTATCCAGATTGCTGGGATTAGGGCGGTGCCAGTCCAGCAACCATACAGCCTTTGTCCCAGTACCCTTAATTCTAGCATTGCAATATGAGTCAACCAAGAACTCTAGATTCAGCTGTGTCCAAAAAGTCTGGCCCCCATGAGTGAATGAGAATTTGAGGGAATATCCACACACAAATGATAACGCAGTTGTAACCAAAAATATGAAGATTAGTGGAAACATATCTTTCTGTTCTTATATTTTATAAATCTCATTTTACTGAGACCAATTTTTTTTATCAAATCTAAGTATTTAATTTTTGTGGAACTAATGTTATGCTGCTTAAGGGCTGCAACTTAACACATTTTTGACTCATACTGAGAACATAATTCTACCACATAGCAAAGAATTGTTTAGAGAAAACTTTCTTGAATACCTTTATTTTTATTTTATTTTATTTATTTATTTATTTATTTTTTCAGCATTGGGGATCAAAATCACATCCTTGCGCCTGCCAGGCAGGCACTTAAGCCACTGAGCCAAACTTCCAGTCCTAGCTTTTTGAGGCAGGGTCACACTATGTAGCTCAGGCTGGCCTTGCGCTGGCATTGTAGCCCAAACTGGCCTGGAACTCACAACGCTCTGCCTACCTCAGCCTCCCAAGTTCTGGGATTAAAGGCGTGAGCCACCACGCCCGACTCCTTGAATATCTTGACTTATGAAGATGAAAAATTCTTTATTACTTTGTTTTCCTCTACAAAGAACCACATTGTCTATTTCAGACATATAAGACCTGAGTTTATGCTATTTTAAAATCTAGAAATACCCATGACAAAGAGTGTCAAACCATTCTTCCTAATGCTTAAGCTCATTCATATCCAAGAAACTGTACATTAGATTCAATACTAAACCTTCCACATTTTTGACATACTGAGTTCATGTTCATAATAAAATGGCAGTTCTAAGTCAAATATTTGGTAGGAAGAACTATTGTAAATACAGCAAGTTGAACAAAAAGTTATTTATAGTTGAATGCCATCATAAAAAGACATAAAAAGAAAACAAGAAACATAGTGGGTAGCATAAGCATAGGAACTGACCAAGTAAATACAGGGAAGTCTTTCAGAGGACTTTAATAAAGGCACAAGGGTCCAATTTTTCCTATACATATGAAGTTAGTGTTCTCACAACCTTGAGGTAAGATGTGAACTAACGGAAGAGGTTAGAAGAGTTTTATTGAAAATAAGCAGAACAGCTCCTGAATTTCCAGTAGGGGTCCCCAGCGGGTGGTCACATGTCCACTCAATCCAGAGCTAATCATGGATAAGCAGAGCATACAAATTGCTCAATTGTTTAATGGTCATCTATCACAGGTGGCACTGTGAATTTAAGAACTCAGGCTCCCTAACCCAGTTCTTCAAAATGTAGGATTTACAGGAATCTGGAATTTTAGAGAAAAAAGCTAGTTATTTTGTGTTTAAATTTCTCACAATCAAAATTTAATAAAAAGGGTAAATACCTCCCATTAGGAGGGATTGGACTGCATCCCATATTGTATGAGAAAATTCATTGC
>RJWM01016286.1:0-45691 GCA_004363535.1 Dasyprocta punctata | reverse complement strand
GTGTTATGGATTACAAACTGGTGGTCAACTTGGCACCAGTTGAATTGGTTCAGCTGGTGTTGAGTTAAAGATGCTCCACCTGAAGAAAGTTGCCAGCATAAATAGGGACGTGGAGAAGAAGAGCCAGGCGTTGTGGGTTCTTCCAAGAGTTGCTGTTGGAGCCGCTGGTTCTCCTGGAGGTGCTTGTCATGCTGGCTTCTCCAATATGGATTCGGCCATTATCGTCAGAGGAGCTCAGGACCTCATCGGTGAGAGTGGCTGTGATTTATGTTGCGGGAGCTCTGCTCCTCACATTGTGCATCGCTTCCTGGCTCCGGAGGGGAGGCTGTGTGCTGGAGAAGCTTGTCACGCTTGGCTTCCTGACCTGAGCTCAACTGTTCCCCAACGTCGGAGGAGCGCGGGACCTCGTCGCCGTTGGGGATAGCTGTGGTGCTCTTCAGGGCAGCCCCGCTTCTTCTTTTGAGCGTGACTTCTCGGCTCCTACGTAGAACCCTCAACCCACTGCACAGCTCCTTCACCCTGCTGGCATAGACTTTCTAGTTCCACCGCTGACCTGTGGCCTTCCCAGCACAGAACCGTAAATAAACTGGCGTGAGCCCTTGTGGGCTCTTAGATTCCCAGTTGGTACTGTGGGAGGCATTGTCATGCATTTGGGTCTCTAGTGGGACTCTTGCATGATATGGCTATGGGATCCAGGCCCTCGGCTATCCTGGGTCTTAGTGTTGTGGACAGATTTTCCTGCACTTTCTTGTGTTTAACTTGGGTGACTATTATAAAACAATATTACAAACACTGTGTCCTGTAGCAGTTGTTCTCCCTGTAACCCCTGACTACAACACCCAGACACTGGGTATGTATGGCCCACCCTAACTTTCGCAGGATCCAGTATAAGAGTACAAAACCAGGTCTACTTCAAGCTAACATAATTGTTAGAGAAAGCATGTTAAGTCCTTGATCCTTGACCTAAATACCTTCATGACCTAGAAGGCCAGGTTCATTTAGAATTTATAGACTCCTTCAGGTCCCACACCTGACATCCAGCCTAAGAACCACCCCCAATCCATGGCCCATCCTTTTCTTCTCATCCCTAGGACCCAGAAGAGGTCACTCATGCCAGTGCTTCAGTCCCTATGTCCAGACTCTGGACTCATGATCCTCCAAATACCACAGACCTCTCTTCAACTCCTCAAGCCCAGCAAAGCACATACTGTTAGAGCAGTGCATCCTTGGGAGGAAAAACCCAGGAGAGTCCTACACAGGCCATGGAAGCAGTATGAAGTCAACTGGGCAGAAAGTTCCAAGATCATAGCTACCAGGTGCAAAATCCAGAAGAAGAGGAGATGCAGACTTGAAGGAGACATACGTGCCCCTGGCCCTGCAGTCTGAAGAGCAGCAGCATGCTCCAGAATGCGGCCAGTGCAGGTCTTTTCTAAAGTATGGTTGAAACCATGGCCTTTCTTTCATCACATCCCAGGTCCTATGACCATGAGAGTTTCATTATGTTAGTCTCTTTACATTTATGCAACTTTGCGATTTTACTATATTAAAAGTGGTTTTTTCTTCTCCTATTATTTTGTTATGAAATTTTGTTTTACTTTTTTTACATAAAAAATTTTTAAATGATTTTTTTTTCTTTAGTGATAGGGATTAACCCCAGGGCCTTTCACATATCCCCAGTCCTTTTTTATTTTACTATTTTGAAACAGGGTCTCACTAAATCACTAAGTTGCCCAGGCTGGACTCAAACTTAGGATCCGCCTGTTTCAGCCTTCCAGAATGCTGGGATTATAGGCATCACCACCACACCTGGCTTAAAAGTTTTTTTTTAAGAATAAAAGATGAAAAGAAAAAAGTCTTCCAAAAACCAAATTAGAGGGCTCCTAAAACTCTAGAATTCCAAGTCTTTATCAGCATCATCGAAACTTCCCAGCAAACTTAATTTCTTAGAAACTATAGCATTAAGCTCTTCCAGGTCAATCAGTCCAGTACCACATACAATGAGTATTATTTAATAATGATGTGGACTCCATCTCCTAACGAAAAGAAATAACAGAGAAATCTAGAAATACCATGGAGGCTGCCATATGCCAAATTCAGCATCCCACAACTGAAAACCTTTCAGAGCTTTAGAGATAAAAGGGACCATGAAAACACATGCTAAGAAACATGTCTATCCTACTCCAAAAAACACAGTATCTTTTGTTTGAGATGTGGTTGTGTTTAATCATTAAAATTATTCTGACCCTAATGGCAGAGAAATCACTTACACTGAGAAAGGGTGGAGCTTTTTTTCCCTCACTTATTTTAGAACCTGGTAAAAAGTGAATAAAAATGCAGAATCTCTAAGTTGAGGTCTTAGAGAGATGGGGAGGGGGCAGAATTGCCCTCTCTTGTCCTTGGGATGCCAAGCATCCTGCTCTGGTGAAGGCTTCCCTGGGTGGCACCTTCAGTCTATGTGTCCCAAGAATCCTCACTCTGTGCCCCACTGCGTTGGTTCTCCTCCTCCTCAACAGCAGCGGCCTGAAGAATCCTCAGTAGTTTCAGCTCAGGCTTCCAGCTTATTTCAGCCGCACTTTCTGAAAGGTCTTCAGGGATCTTCTCTTGGTTGGCAACTGAGGCTTCCAGTACCATCTCTATTGAAGCACTAACATCTTTACAAGGGAGTTCCATTGCAGGCATTCTCAAACCTATGAGAAAATTCCGTCATTAATTTCACCTGTAGGTTTCTCCCAAATAACTGTGACAAGTGGAGTACAGAAAAGGAAAAGCTGGGCTATCTTTAGGACCTCTGTGAAAGAGGATGTTATGGTTGATACACTGTGTCAGCTTGAGAAGTTTAAAAGTTTAACTAAGAGACTCAGCAGGGAGCCAGGATCCTTACTTTGTAAAATCCTCATCCTGTGCAAGAGGAAGGCACAGAGATTTTGCTAGTGCTACACCCACCCTGAAGAGGGGTGGTGGTGGCCTATGCACAATATAAGGGAGGAAAAGAGGCTTGCTTGTCCCACCCTACTTTTGCTCTGGTTGCTTTTGCTGACTGTTGCCTTGAAGGGTTGCCCTGATGCCATGCCACCCTGACTTGGAGCCAGCTGATTATGGACTGAAACCTCCATAAGGTGTAAGCTAAATAAACCTTTCTTTCCTTCATTTGGGGTGCCAGGCATTTTGTCCCAGCAATGAGAGAAAAGCAACCAAGACAGGTGAGGACTGTGTCCTCCAGAAGGAAGCCATGCTGGTTAACACAGGTTCAGTACTAAGAGTCCTCCACCCTAACAACTTACTTCTCACATCAGGGAAGAAACTCAGGGACTTGTCAGAGTGGTCATTTCTTGATCTTTCTATGGAAACCTAAAATTTATTGGTATAAGTATAAGAAAAAAAATGAATCAAGATCTTAGAAAATTTAAAGCATTTTTTTCTAAAATTAGAGAAATTAACATCGAAGACATTACAAAGATCTACCTTTTGGGACTTTAGAGAAGCTTTTATCACACGTTTTCTGTCCTCCAGACTTACAGATGATACCAGAACTCATTTCACCCCATTCCCAGCAGTCAACTAAGGGGAGACTACTCAACAGATGACTGCGAACAACTCCTTACCTTCCAGGATGTACACACAGTTCCTTCCATCAAGAGATGCAGATTCTCTCCACCTCTGTAAATTTGAGCTAGACTTTTGGTTTCTTTGACCAGTAAAGGTGACAGGGTAGCCACTTGAGTGACACTACACTTTTAAAAGTCTCAAACAAACCCCATGGAGAGGTCTTATGGAAGACAACCCAGGTTATGTAGCCAATGGCCCTGCCCAGATGCAGACTAACCTCAGGGAGACCAGGATGACCATCCACCAACACACAGAGCTTTGGGTGGTCTGTTTCACACTAAGACATAGTGAAACTAGGCATTGGGAGAGGCCCTGCCACTTACTTGTTTCAAGGTGGCTCCTTCAATCTTCATCTGCTGCTGTTGCTGCTTCATGTCACTTTCCTGACCAAAAAGAGTTCTGTAACCTAGTGACCACAAAGTCAAGTCAATCCTCTTCTTATTGGCACCTCATATCTCAGTGGTAGTAGTTCTTTGTTTTCTTAACTGACACATAACAAGTGTACCCATTTATAAGGTATGATGTGATCTTTGAATACATGTATATATTTTGTAAGGCCTTCTGAGTTCTATTTGTGATTCCATTCACCTATGTCTATAACTACATATAGCACAAAATTACATATAAAAATAAAGTTTGTATTATAAAATCCAGGATTCCTCCACATAAGAAGCAACTACACATAGTGGCAGTAAAAGAAACTACAATTCTACCTTTTAGTTTATGAATATTCGTACAAGAATGTGACTCACCTTCTTGTGCCATTTCTAACATACCCACATTGGTCTAAAAATATGAAAATAAAAAAGTTCTAATTTTCTGTTTCTCTTGCATCAGCTGTTTCTCCAACAAGTCCCTAGATGCATTTGTCCTTCCCTTTTGGAATTTCTTTTTCTCTAAATAAACATATTGCAAGTTGCCACCAGAGGTATTGTACTAAAAGACAACAACTCTCTTGGCTTCCTACCATCTAAGGTTCTTACCTCAGCTGCATTCTACAGGCACTGGGGAGCTTTAAAACACAGCATGAGGGCAGGGATATAGTTCAGTGGCACAGCGCCTGCCTGGCAAGCGTGAGGTTGTGAGTTCAATTCCTGGTACCAGTAAAGTAATTAATTAGTTAAAAAATAAAATAAAACGCAGCATGAGACTAGGCATGCTGGTGAACACCTGTTCCCCAACACTCAGAAGGATCACCATGAGTATGAGGCCAGCCTGGGCTACATAGTGACTATGGCCACTATGTAGCCTGAACTACACAGTAATATGCTGTCTTAAAAAAAAAAAAAAAAAAGATAAATTCTGACCTAGTAGGTTTGGGGTACAACCAGATTGTTAAGAGTTTTAAAAACTTTGCAGTCTGGCCATGTGCAGTCAAGATGGAGTGCCACTGACCTAGAAGCTCAAGCCTAATGAACTTCACAGCCTCCACGAGCCCCCACCCACCTCTTTGGCCTGAGCCACCACCCTCCTTTAAATACCAACAGCCACATGGTGGCGCACGCCTTTAATCCCAGCACTTGGGAGGCTGAGGTAGGAGGAGCGTTGTGAGTTTGAGGCTGGCTTGGGCGACAGTGCAAGTGCAAGGCCAGTCTGAGCTACATAGTGTGACCCTGCCTCAAAAAAACTAGGGCCGGAGGTTTGGCTCAGTGGCTTAAGTGCGTGTCTGACAGGTGTGAGGTTGTGAGTTCGATCCCTGGTGCCGCAAAAATAAATAAATAAATACCAACAACCACACTGAAAGGCTCAGTATCTCCCAAGCAGCCATGCTCCTCCAAAATGCCTCTACACAGGATATTTCCACTTCTGGGAATTCTACTCCATGCCAGGAAAAAACCAACATACATAAGATCCAATTTAAAAAATCACCTTTTCTGTAAAGCCTTTGTCACCCCATGAGGACAAGTTACTGCTCTAAGGACATGGATCCCAGGTGATCCCAGTGACACATAAAGAACAGCTCCTACTGGAAGCATTGGGAAAAGACACCAGAATGGAGATCAGGAAGATGGTAGTGATCAACCTGGATGGAGTGCTAACCTTGCACAAGTCACCTCCTATCCCAGGTCTCCACCCAGATTCTTCTGCCTGTCATGTGAAGGTCAGAACCCCTGGGGATGTAGCTCAGTGCAAAAGCTCTGGGTTCAATGTAATAAAAATATTAATTAATTCTGAGTGCCTGACAAAGGCAGGTCTCAAAATGGAAAAAGCACATTTCACTTTTCCTGCTGCCATCTATGTTCTGGGATTTTATTACTCAACCGAGCACATATAGTACTGTCCTTACCAGGGTTATAAGCAACAGCAGCTGAATGTTTACGAGAAGCGCTCTGGATCCTCTGATCACTCCTGGCTTTCTTTTTAGCCTTCTGAAATCCACAAGAGGAGGAACTGAGTTGGGACTTTTAGAAGTGAAGAACATTTTTGAAAAAGGAGTAGAAAGGAAACATCTACAACCAGACAGAGACCAAAGAGAACCCCCCTCTCAAGTATTCCTTCCCACCCAGGCTGCACCACCTGGTAAGTCCCAGGGCTCCCTCGCAGAACTCTACCTGTTCCTTAGTAGGGTTTTTCTCCTTCCTCTCCTGTAGCTGCTGCCACTGCTGCTGCTTCCTATGACCTGGTGACCAGAGGGCCAGGCTGATCCTCTTCCCACTGACATTTCCCTGCCTCCTGCTGGGTTGCCTGCTGAGACCTACCCCACCACAGTAATCCTCCCTTAAGGGTCAGAACCGAGCTAGAGTTTCCCACATTCCACAGGTGGCCCCATATGACTATGGCCACAAACAACAGAATCAGGACCAAGATAAAGTAAGAGGAATGTGGGTGCCTGGAAATCCAGCAGAAGCAGCAAAGCTACCTTCTCTCTTCAGGGTATAACGTAATTTCTTCAGATGTTCAGGATATCGCAACACTGGTCTCTGGAGGAAAAAATAAAAAGGAGGCAGGGTGGAAGCAAAGGGGGAGAGGAGGGGAAGAAGAAGAAGAGAAGGAGGAGGATGAAGAGGAAGGGAAGGAGGAAAAGGAAGAGAAAAAGAAGGAAGGGGAGAAAGAGAAAGAAGAAGGAGGAGGAGGAGAAGGACAAGAAGAAAGAGGAGGAAAAGAAGAGAAGCTCTCCTGTAGATCTATCTTTTTCCCCAGAGGCATTTATCCATCTAGTCAGCAAGCACACTGGGAAGCCAGAGTTTTGCAGCACTGTGCAGGAAGGCAAAGGTGAGGGAAGCAAAGTACAGAAGAAATGCAGTCATCGCTCTGCTCATAGCCTTCCCCTCACACTGGCTTTCACCACCACACAGCTCTTGTGGGGCTGGGGCCAAAATGGCAGGACAGAAGAAAAAGCCAATCCTTTCAGCCTCGAGAAGGAAAGGGTTGGGTTTTCATATAGGGCCCTTTCTCCAAAGCACCCTGGCTCTTACTTGCAGGGTGAGGCGGTGGACAGTTAGAAACATCTTAGAAGAAATCGCACTGTCGGGTCGGTTCTTTTCCAGGGGAAGACTCTTTTTCATCATGTCCAATTGTATTTTCATCTCTGGACAATGCATGTTTTTCCCTCCATGTGGCAAAAGCCTGAAGGGGACAGAGACAGCCAGTCAGTAGCAGCTGTTCCTGAGAGGAGAGAGAGATGAGAAGGGCTCCAGATCTAAAGATATTTCTGCTTTGGGTCTGGAACAGCCCCTGCCAAAAGGTGCTCACTGGGGGCCACCTTTTAGATGCAGTCATGATAACCACAGCTGTACTTAGTAAGTGTTTATTCTGCTAGGTTTTATACCACTGAATCCTTCTAACACCCTGAGAACAAGTAGTAGTATCCTCACTTTCCAAATGAGGGAGAGGAAGCTTAAAGAGGCTAAATAATTACCAAAATTCACAAAGTCAGTTAAGTTTCAATACAAAATTCAAAGATGGTCATACTTCAAATAGATATACCATTCTGCCTACCACTTATCCATAGTTTATATATAAAAAGAATAGCACCTAGCCGCTGGCAGGAGTTTAAAAGAGAGTCCATATACAATGTGCTTAGCTGAGGGCCTGCCAGATGTTAAGGACTGGGTAAGCGGCCACGGTAATGACTGTCATCCCTGCCTGTTGCTAAGTCTAAGAATGCAGTAAACAAGCAGGGTGACAGTTTGCCCTACCCTACTCAGAAAGAGCACGGTGCCGGCCCTGGCTCTCCCCTGGCCATCCATGATACTCACTCCTTCAGCAGATACTGAGGAAGCGTGTTGTCGTGGGCCCAGATAGGCATTTCTGAACTTAACTTCTCAGATGCATGTACTACTGGGGAGGAGAGAGGCACAACCCCCTCTGGGGTTTTTGACCCTGTCGCTGTGAACTGTTTTCTTTCAGGGAAACCTAGAGATGACTCAGTTTTCTGGAAGAGAAAAAAAAATGCAACGAACTCTCCCAAGTATGTTCTTTGAGCCCATTTCTTCCCTTGAACATTCCAGTCTCCCAACACAACCCTGACCTGTGCAACTCCTTGTTTCCAGAGCCATTCCACCATTCCCACCTTCCCGCCACATAACAGCCACCAATAGGGTCCCAACCCTATTGTATTTAGATCAAACAGGGATTAACTGTAGTTTTGTTTGTATTGCTTTCT
Organism: Dasyprocta punctata; assembly: GCA_004363535.1. NCBI lineage: Eukaryota > Metazoa > Chordata > Mammalia > Rodentia > Dasyproctidae > Dasyprocta > Dasyprocta punctata. Next base: position 37,479 of record RJWM01016286.1, on the reverse strand, counting down.
CAGAGAGGTTATTCATTATTCATTCAGTCTATCTATATGCCTAGCACAGAGCTAGGGATAGGGGTTTCACAATGATTGATATGGATCAAGACACTACTTTCATGGACATAGTACTCTGACAGCTCTGAGATTTATCCAAATCACATTGACTCACAAAAGGTTGAATGAAAATTGGAAGCTCAGGTTTGTTGCAGTTTTTGTTGCTGCTGCTGCTGCTGCTGTTGTTACTGTTGTTCTTCTTCTTCTTCCTCCTCCTCCTCTCCTCCTCTTCCTCTTCTTCCTCTTCCACCTCCTCCTCTTCCTTCTCCTCCTGCTTCTCTTTCTCCTTCTGCCTGTTCCTCTTCTAACTCCTCCCCTTGTCCTCTTCTTTGTATGTGTGTGTGTGTACATGCTAGACATATGCTCTACTGCTGAGCTACATTCCCAGTCCTTTTTATTTTATTTTGAGGCAGGGTCTCACCAAGTTTCCCAGGTTGGTCTTGAACTTGCAATCCTGCTTCCTTAGCTTCCCAAATAGCTGGGATTGTAAGCACACACCATGATGCCTGCCAGGGGATTAATTTTTAACTAATCAACTCCCCCCCACCTCAAATACCCAACAGCTCCTCCTGGCATCTCTTCCAGGTGTTCTGCTCCTCCCTACATGGTGCAGATAGGAAAAAGGAGTCTGAAGAGGCTTGTAATATCCCTAAGGAAGGGTTTTCATTCAGAGAAAGTAAGGGGTTGAGAGTGGGGAAGACCTAAAAGGAAAACAAAAATATACCCTACAGAGTAATAATAAAGGTTTGGGCAAAACATTGAACTTACCCTTGTTGATTCCTTTCTTTTCTTTTTCCCATATTGACTGGGGAAAGGAGATGTCTTCTCAGGTAAGCTTGAAATAAGAATAACCACAACTTATTCTCAGACATCTTAAACAAAAACACCAAGGATATTTGTGAATAATGAGTCTGAAGACTCCTATCTTTCTAATTAGTATTCAAAGATGGCTGGTTGGGAGCCCAGCAGCATGTGCCAGCCAGGTACCTGCCACTAAAAGATTCTTTGCCTTTCCATCTAAATTTGGTTCCCCAGTGTTCTCTGGGACAAACTTGTCATTTACTTTCATAGTGTGAATATAAACTAGTAATTATATACTTACGTGTGGTTATGTCTGTCACGTCTGACTTTCTCACACAACCCTTGTAGGACAGGGACCAAATCTACTTGGTTCTCCACTTAGCACAGAGGAAGTATTGAAGAACTATTTTTGCTCTTTGCTTCTCCTCCTCCTCACTTGGTGTATTGGGTGATAATGCAGTGTACCCCCAAGTCCTCATATAATTTTGATGGGGCTGAGTTATTGGTTTGTTGATTGACAATGTGAGCGCTGTGCCCGCCCAGGGGTGGAGCTAACATACAATGTAAGGGAAGGCGGGTCTTCCTCTTGTTTGCTTCCTCTTCTGCCTCTCTCTCTCTCTTGCCAGCGCGCCTTGCTGCTTGTGGCTGCCATGAAAGGCAGCCCTGCCCCGCCACACTGCATTGGAGCCAACTTAAGTATGGACTGAAACTCCTGAGAAACTGTAAGAATAAACTTTTCCTTCCCTAATTTTGGGCGTCAGGTATTTTGTTTCGGCAACAAGCAAAAAGTAACTAAGACACTTGGGGAGTAGATATGAAAGTTGGAGCTCTGACAGCCAGCCTAGACCTTAAAAGTACCAATGAAGTACCTTAAAGGATGGAAACCTTGGACTAAGGAAAATGCCCCAGAAAGCTGGAAGAGCTCTGGTTTCGATTATCTCACAGAGCTGCCATACTAGTCCCAACCCATCCACTTTGGGGCTTCTTTTACATGAAACAAAAGAAAGTCATCTGGGTTTTCTTGTTGACACCATATGTAAGCACACAAAAATGCATTCACAGGATCATTTGTTGAAAAACAGGAAGAAAATGAAAAAAAAAATTTATGAGTTTACATCAACAAAATGGCCAACTAAAAAGAAATTCAATCACTTAACAAGAATCTGAATGGCTCAGTGATCACAAAAGAGAAATCAAACACTTTCTCCTATGGTTTTCAGCACTAGCAAGCCTTTGTCCTGCTTGGTACATGGTTTTGCATGCTATTTATTGTATACCACTGTCACAGGCTGTAGTGATCAGAGATTTTTTTTTTTTTTTTTTTTTGTGGCACCAGGAATTGAACTCACAACCTCACGCCTGCCAGACAAGTGCTTAAGCCACTGAGCCAAACTCCCAGCCCTAGTTTTTTGAGGCAGGGTCACACTATGTAGCTCTGGCTAGCCTTGCGCTCATGTTGTAGCCCAAACCGGCCTCGAACTCACAACGCTCCTCCTACCTCAGCCTCCCAAGTGCAGGGATTAAAGGTGTGCGCCACCATGCTGGTGATCAGATTTCTAATGCTTTACTGGAAGCTCTGTCACTTCTTACTGAGGATTAAGGAAAACTAATAAAGGAAGTGTAATTCTTAATGAAACATCACAAAATAAATTGGGCCCTATCTTACATGCTATTTACTGCCATGTGAAATTTGATATAGGGAAGTCCCATAGCATGAATCTCAAAGTGTATTAAAACGAATTCCAAACTGGGCATCATGGTGCGTGCATGGAGACCCAGCACTCAAGAGGCTGAGGTGGGAAGACTCCAAGTTTGAGGCCAGCCTAGGGTACATGGAGAATTTAAGGCCAGGCTAGACTACACAGCAAGACCTAAAACCAGAAAGAAAACATGATTACGCATTCCTGTAATCCCAGCACTCGGGAGGCTTGAGTTCAAGGCCTGTTAGGGTTATATAGTGAGATCCTACCTCAAAAAAACAAAGACAAAAAATAAATACAAAGAATTCCAGTGTCATAAAAGGGAGAAACAAGTGACCCAGATCACTTTCTATGCTTGTCCTTCTGTTATTTTCAGTGAGGTAGCAAAAGGGAGATCACCAAAAAAAGGCCTGTTGAAATTTACAAAATTTAAGGATAAAGGTTCTCCAAGTTCTAGACATGACACCTACCACACATTCTTTTCTGTTTCTTCGGGGATCCAGATGACAACCATATTTCCAACACCTTCAGAGCAAGGAAGCTGTGTCTCATTCAAATTCAACACTGAAAGCTAAAAGAAAAATATAAAACCTACATATAGTTTAGGTGCCAGATTGCTATCAGTACCAGTACCAGACTAAGGGCTCCATTATCATCCTAACCAAAAAGACTGGTGGCTCAGAAGATGATAAAAAGACTTTTCCCATCCCAAAATCATCCTCATAATATTTTCCCAACAAACCAAACTATTTCATCAGGTATTGATAGGTACTCTGCAAGAGTGAGCATCTGTAAATAAACAGTCTCCCCCTAATTCCCTATGACATTGGAGTAAAATTTATCAACTCCCAACCCCATCCTATAGAAGGGTGACTTGTGGCTTTCCTAGGGGACCATGACTCATTGTTCTGGCTTTACTTCAAAGACTTAGATCCCCTACAGATAAGGCAGTCAGGATTTTGAGAATCAATTTGGAGAGAATTAGTGGAGACAAAATTAAGTTTCCTACTTTTATTTACAGTCTGTCTATAATTATAGGCATCTATATAAAAGTTAAAGTGTTGATTCTTCTCACATTTATTTCTTCAGGATCCTACAATAGTAGGGTTTAAGGGAACCTTATAAATCACCTGGTCTATATTCCCAATAAGATATAAAAAAGGAAAAAAGCTATTAAAAATAAGGTTACATGTGCCTCCTGCACGCCTACCAGCGCGGACTGGCTAACTTGATAGCAACTAAGGCACATAAAGCAACTAAATGCTTGTATTGTTTGGTTGATATTGCAGGCCTGGGGCTGGCAGTCTGAACATCTCTTGGGAAGATGACAGTATAGAATGTAGAAAATACGGGGGATTTTCCTCTGTCTTGTCTTCGAGGGCCAATATTGTTCTCATTGTTTTGCTTTATTCTGATTAGGTTTTTTTGCTTTATTTCATATTCTGTTTTTATTGGTTTTACTCTGTTTTGTTTTTGGTTTGATTTTACTATACCTGATGGAATGGTCAACTATTCTGAAAATAACAAGATACACTATAGTAGTTATTGTTTTCATAGTATCTTTCTTTGAAGTTCTGTACCAGTTCTACTGCTTTGTTTTGCTTGACTTTATTCTGTTATGTTTTGTTGGATTTTACTATCTTTAAAATTTAAAAAAATTTTTTTAAATCATCAAAAAAATAAAAATAAAAATAAGGTTGCCACTGTGAATAGGATTAGGGAGAAGAAAGGAGACTCTTCATTGTAAATGTTTAATACCTTTTGAATTTAGAATCATGTTGCTGTATATCTACTAAAATCATTAATTTAAAAATAATTTAAGCAAGGCACAATGGCACATGCCTGAGAGCCCAGCACTGAGGGAGGCTGAGGCAGGAGAATCTAGGCAACTTAGCAAAACTGTGTCTCAAAATTTTTTTACAAAAAAAAATTTTTTTTAAGGCCAGGCATGGTGGTACATGCCTATAATCCCAGAACTCAGGAAGCTGAAGCAGGAGGATCACTGTCAGTTTGAGGCCAGCCTGGGCTACATAAGTGAATTCAAGGCCAGCCTACACTATATAGTGAGACCCTGTCTCAAAAAAATTTTTCAAAGCTTGGAGATATATCTTAGTGGTAGAGCACCTCAGGGTTCAAACCCCAGTACTGCAAAAATTTAAATTTAAATTTAAATTAATAATAATTTAACCTAATCTTCTTGTTCAAAAGAGGACAAGGAGGTAACTACTTTGTTCATTCATCCATTCAAACCCATCTACTATCTCTTAGTTCCTTGCTTTCTCTACCACATGATACAGAGCAGTTAAGGATGAAATAAAAAAAAAGGCATTCCATCAGACTGCAAGGGACAGTAAATCCCTCTTTACTATAGGTAAGTAGCAAAGCATTTTTTCCTAAAGTTCTAATTTAGCACTGATTTACCTCTAACTAGCCACATACATTAGCAAATCACTTCCCATCTGAGCTTCTGTTTCCTTAATTGTAAGATGCACAAGACAGACCATAATAATGTTCTTCAAACTGAAACTGTGACTATGCATAGGTCATAAAAATTAAATTTTGTGAATCAAGCTCATATTGTTTAAAAATGAGACAGAATGAAACAGAATAAGACAGAAAATACCAGAGTACCTCCCCATGGTTACAATAAGGATTATTCCATGATATTTTGTTATAAAATCTATTTATTTCCATGGATGATAGTTTTAAAAGATTGAAAGTCCTCAGACTAGATGACCTGTAGGCCTATTTAGGCCTGACATTCTCCTATTCTAATTTCTCTGACTATTAAATGACAGTGTTTACTTAGAAGTTGAACATGCCTTACTCAGTATAAAGAAAACTCTCACCTATACCAAACTTCCACACACAATCTCACTTAAGTCTGGGACTTCTGAAAATAATATAGCATGTAAAGCCATTATCGAAGAGTTTAGTGTATAGTAAAGAGCCAACACTAGATAGTTGTTATGGTTTGAGTCTGGATGTCCCCCCAAAGCCTCATGTAGTCATGGAGGTGGGCTTCTAGAGTTTGTGTACAACTTGTGGTCCAATGCTGGGACTATGGGGGTGAGTGCCACACCCAAGTGGGTGTGGTCTACATACAATATAAGGGACAGAAACAGACTTCTCTCCTTGCTCCTCCCTTTTTGCTTTTGTTGATTTTGCTGTTTTCTGCTGCCATTAACTATTGCTCTCTGCCATGTGCCAGCTGATTATGGACTGAAACCACCACAAACTGTGAGCTAAATAAACTTTTCCTTCCTTAACTCAGGCTCCCAAGTACGGGGATTAGAGGCACGCAACACCACATCTAGCATATCATCACTACAATGACTATAGGGATCTGATTCTGTTTATAGTGATCCTGAAGAATAACATTAAACATAAAATATTTTATTCCCATTAGTAAAGAGAAAATGTTGATGGAGTACCTTCTTGTGACTTTCTTTGGGAGATCTCTTAGGATAGTTGATCAAACTTTTCTCAGGTAAATCCTTCTGAGTCCTAAAAAAACAAGTGTTGCAAACATGATACAGACACAAAAGACATTGGGATAATAGATAAGTTCTATGAGGAAAACTCTTCCACTGATCCACGGAAAACCTTGTGCTTAGTACTAGCCAAATGAATGAAAGGACTCTTAAATAGACATCACATGCTACAAGCATTTTACAACTATCACATCAAACTGCATTCACGGCCTTTGCCTCTGTCATAGATGCATCATCAACAAAAGCTGATGCAGCCAGGTGCATGGTGACACCACTCTGGAAGGCTGAGGCAGGAGGATCACATGTTCAAGCCCAACCCTGGATAATTCAGCAATTTAGCAAGACCCTGTTTCAAAATCAAAAATTTTTAAAAAAGGATGAAGATAGAGCTCAATGGGAAAGGTCCTAGGTTCAATCCTCTGTACAACTAATCAGTCAATCAATGTTGATGGAAATGTTCAAACATGCCAAATAAAAAAGAAAAGAATGTGACACATACATACAACAGAAATCATTCACTTATAAAAAGTAATGAAATTCTGATACATGCAACAATTTAGATGAAACCTGAAAACATTATATCACATGAAATGTCAGAGACAAAAGGACAGATTTTGTATGATTCTACTTATAAGAAGTACCTACAATAGGCAAATTCAAAGAAATAGAAAACAGAGATTACCAGGGAAAAAAGATAATGTAGAGCTATTATTTAATGAATTCAGTTCTGTTTGAGATAAAGAAAAAGTTCTGGAAATAGGCAGCTGTACAACATTGTGAATTCTACACTTAAAAATAGTTAAAATGATCAATTTTTGTTATGTATATTCATCACAATTTTTAAAAAACTTAGTGTGATGGGGCATGCCTGTAATTCCAGCACTCTGAGGCTGAGGCAGGAGGACTGGCAAGTTCAAGGATGGCCTGGACTATATTGTGAGACCCTGTTTCAAAAAACAAAACAAAAGAAGAAAAAGTGTGATTAAATAATACCAAGAGGTATAAGATAAAGACCCAACTCTCAACCTGATTTATGAAGTTCTGTGTGAGGTAGACACCAATTTCTACCAAATAAAAAGCAAGTGTCTATATTTTCTACTCGTTAGCCTCCGATCACTCTTCTAGTCCTGTCCTATGTTCCGAACATAATGAAATATTTTCCTGATACTGTACCTACAGAATTCTCTCCCCTCCACGGCTTTGAACATGCTATCGCTATAATTTAGAGCCATTTTCTAGCCCACTTCCCACCTTGAATCCTCACTTTACTAGACTGCTCCATTTCTGGGCTGGGTCACCTGTGTATACACTATCCTGATTAGGAACCTTTTCTGGTGTTACACACACCCAGGAACCAGTTCACTCGTAACACTCATCACACCAAATGTCCCTGCCTCCTCAAGTAGGCTGAAAGCTCCTCGAGGATGAAGGCTGTCTCTTTATAAAAGATAACAGGACACTATTGTATCCCCGGCATCCAGCACAATGGCCCTCACTAAAACAGGTTTATGAATTTGGGGTTTGAGGTTCAGCTTTGTTTTTATTTTTTGTTTTTGAGTTTTGGGAGGGGTGTTGTTTGTTTGTGGTACTGGGCATTGAACCCAGGCCTTCATACTGAACTACATCGCCATCCAGTCCTTTTTTTTTTTTTTTTTTTTTTTTTTGACAGGTTCTAAGTCTGCAATTAAAAGCTGCAATTAAAAAAATGATGTCATGTCATGATTCTTGCCTTCAAAGGGCTTTCACATCCAGTTCAGTAAATGGGACATAAGCACAAAAATATCCATAAGCTTACCAGGGAAAATGAGTACTGGGATAGTTTAGAAAAGTGATCGCCACGGCCAGCAGTAAATGAGAAAACTCAAACCTGATGAAGATGAGAACATATTCACTCAGCAATATTTATTGAGCTTCCATTTTATGCCACACACTACTGAAAGCACAGGAGACAAAGTAGTGAACAAAAGCAACCATGACTCCTGCTTTCAGAATTGACATTCCAAAGAAGGCCAGGCACAAGCAAACCGAAGAACACTTCAGAAAAGAATTAAGACAAAAGAATCAGGTTAAATGACGGCAAAGGTATACGGAAATTTCATACAATGTGGTCAGGGAAGATCTTTATTTAAAAGCAACTTTTATTTTGCCCCTAGGAGACATCTGGCAATGTCTAGAGGCATTTGGGGGTTGCCCTAACTGCCAGTGAGATATTGCTAGCATTCCAGTGATGCAGTGAAACATCCAGTGCTGCACTGGACAGTCCCAACAAAGACAGAATGACCCAAAATGTCAACAATGCAGGGTTGAAAGCTCTAATCTAGGGGAAATCATTCAGAGGAATGAGTAGTTCCATGATCCTGAAGGAGAAGGCATGGAAGCAGAAGCTGACTGGATGAGGCGGCCCTCAGCACACTGCACACCTGGAGGTGGCGGGACACAAGTGTGCTGTGTGCCTGTGTGTGGACGTAAGCACACCAGATCCTGGCTGCGAGATGCTGCTATCTTCCCAGGACTCAAGTCCTAGAGACCCTGAAAATAGTCCTATCCTTTCCTATGCTGTCTTTAGCTAAGAAAAATCAACAGGAACTGCTTACATGGAACAGAAGAAAATAAACTATTACAAGGACCACAGTTAGTGCTTGAATTGCAGGCAATAAGGTCTTCACATTTTAAAAGCCTCGGTTTTTCATAGATAGTTGTCCCTCAGTTTCAAGTATCAGCAAGATCAGGTGCCTAGATTCCTAGGAAATTCGAAAAGAAAAGCCACTGTTTCTGCCTCCAGAAGCTTACAAATAGTTTCATACCTGAAAATAAAAGATAGGAAGGATGATATGTGTGGACAGAGTCTTTTGATGACCTACAGAAGCTGGTAAGATACTCCCTGGTGGGGGCTGAATTGTGTCTCCTTCCCCCAATATTCATCTGTTATATTCCTAAGAATGTGACAGTATTTGGAGAGAGGGACTTTAAAATGATAATTAAGGTAAAATGAAGTCATATGAGTAGGCCCTAATCCTATAAAACTGGCATGCTTATGAAATGAGGAGAAAGGACACAGGCAGACACAAGGGAAAGACTATGTGAAGAAATAAGGAGAAAACAGGCGCCTACAAGCCAAGGAAACAGGCCTCAATAACAAAATAACCTTGATCTCATACTTCTATCCTCCAGAACTGTGAGAAACTGAAGTTCATTGTTTAAAGCCACCCAGCCTCTGGTACTTTGCTCAGCAACCCTACAAACAAAAACAGCTCCATGTTATCAAATCCTAGAACACAATAGGAATGCTTTGTTTCTCTCTACCTATTCACCATTTCTTTAACTGAATTAGTACTTTCTTTTTAATTTAGCATTCTCAAATTCTAACATATCCACAAAGGAAACCGTAACTTGGAATTCTGAGACAACAATCTACTAGAGAAAAGATATGATGATAATTTACCTGCCTTGAAATTTGGAGGCAAGTTTTGAGCCTTGAGACAACAAAGAATGAGCTTTAGCGAAGGCAAATTCTGGTGACTGCTGATGAGCAAGTCTCTTGGCCTGGAAGCAGGAATCTGAGATGTTTACAATAGTGAGCCCTGGGAGTTTATCTGAGAAAGTAGATCAGAAGGAAACATGTAACATGTTGCCTAGAGAAAGGGAGCCATACAGAAAGAGTGTAAGGACCTGTTGAGAAGACAAAAGCTGATGAATTCACCTTCAGCATCCAAGGGAGTTCTGCAGGATGAGCTCAGGATTCGAGGATGGCCCCTTTCAATTCGACGGACAGCAGCCCAGCATTGTGGATGTGGACAAACAGCCAAGTCACAGGTGGTTTCATCCCATTGACTATCATCTGGCAAGACCATGGCTATAAATCGTTTGGGACAAAGGCCAATCCTGAAACTTTCTAAGAATCAACAGCCACATAATTAGGGAGCAGTATTACCCATTAGCTATACAGTTTAGATCTTAATTTGGACTCAAATCTTAAAATATTTCTATTGAACCTATTTAGGTAAAAGATGGACACAAGTAAGGAGTAAGTAAAACTTGACTGCCTAAGCAAGCATGAAAACATCTCATCATGAAGTCAAATAGCAAGTCTGAAAGCAGAATGAGTTCAGGTCTCCTAATTAGTCATTTAATAGCTGGGTGATCTGCAGTTTAACCAAATCAAGTCTCAGTGTCCTCATTTGTACAATGAGGATAAGACTGCTTCATAGTCATTATAATGGATCTTAAAAAGTCTGGCATATAGTTCAAAATAAATACTGGCACCCTTTCTTTTTCCCATTCATTAGTCATTAGGGAGTAATGCCACTATCTCTGAAAAGCTATATCAAATTATAACCAATTAAGTCATGGAAGTGCTTTACATGGCTCAAACCTTTGGAAGACAGGCTTCACTTTTTTAGTATGCTATAATTATACAGGCAGATAAAACAGCCACCCACAATGAACGGGTTTGTTCAAATCCCAGGTGTCTTTAGCTTTTTGTGTATCAACTCTATGCTGGGATTACAGGCATGCACCACCACACCCAGCTCTCAGGCCTTGTTTTTTGTGTTGTTGGTTATGGTTTGGTTTGGTTTGCTGTGGTGTCATGTGGTATGTGGTCTGGTGTGGTATAGTTGCTTGGTTTGGAGACAGGGTCTGGCTAAATTTCAAATTGGCCAGGTAGGGTTTGAATTTGTGATCCTCTTGCTTCGTCTTGAAGGACTGCTGGGATTACAGGCTTGTGTCACTCACCCAGTTCATTATTTAGATCAAAAATAGCAAATTATTGACCTAGGATTACATTTGACCTGTGACTTATCTAGTTTGGCCAGTACTTGAGTCAAAATTTTAAAACTCCAAATTTCTGGCTCCTCTTAGACATCTCAGGTTCTGACAACCCTGTGCCCAGTTTCTTCTAGACAGCAACTGGCTGAAGCTGAGCAGCTTTTGATGTCTTTAAACTAGGTATGTTCTTTGCAAGTGCAAAGTTCCCCCACCTGAGGCAACAGTCTCTGACTGAAGCAGTTTCAGCTGCCATTTATCATATTTGCTCTGTTGTGGGGTTTTTCTTCTTTTTGCTTTTTTGAGACAGGGTTTCCCTATGCAGTTCAGGCTGGCCTTGAACTCACTATATGTAGCCCAAGCTGGCCTCAAATTCGTGGAGATCCTCCTGCCTTGACTCTCAAGTGGTAGGATTATAGGTGTGCAACATAAAACCTGACTGACCTGTTGTTTTTCTAATAGGGAACTATTTCTTTGTACCCATGCTTCCAACAACAGCAGAAAAATGAAGTCTTGAGACATGTTTCAAGTAAAAAAAAAGCAGCATTAGTTCTTCCGAATGAGAATTTCTACATATGTAATATGGGAATAATACAATTTAAGTCTTGGCTTGGTGGCTCACATCCTAATACCAGCACCCAGGAGGCTGAGGTATGAGGATTACTGCCAGTTCCAGACTAGCCTGAACTACATGATAGTGTAAGGCCAGCCCGAACTACACAGTGAGACCTTGTCTCCAAAACAAACTAACCTCTATAATGATTCCCACAGGGAAAGTAATATAATGAATAACTGATTTAATGAACTAAAAAATAAATACAATTTTAAGAGGAGTTGTTTTTGAATGCGAATATGAAGTTGCATTTCCTTACAAAATAGCTCCTTGTCGCTCTTTAGTTACCTGCCCCAAGGTCTCATTAGGCACATCTTGATAATGCCAGCATTAGCGCTGTCAGCAAAATGATTTTGCACTAGAAAACAAAACAAAAAACTCGGTAATACTTAACATTATAAGGGGAGTAAAGATATGGACATTGATTTCGCCAGAATAGAAAAAACTTCTTCGCTTCATTTTGGACAAGGAAAAATACAAAAGTGGGAGACGCCAACCTCACACGGCCGCAGCCCCGCAGAACCAGCGCGAACTGAAAACAGCTATGGTTCGGAGCCAAGGAATAATTCTGCCCCTCACAGACCCTTGAGGTCTCGCACACCGCCTCTCATTCGAAGGGGCCCCGCCCTACTAGTTTAGTCCACGCCTCTGCCTTCACGCGAGTCGCTAGACCGCACCGTCGCCAAGCAGCAGCGCAGAGCACGATGGGAAACAGACGGAAGCCTCAGTGAGTCATATCTCATTGGTGAGAAAACTCCGGACGTAGTAATGGGGTAAAGCAGAGCACCATAGCCAAGAAGGAAAGTACGGGGCACAGTGGGGCCGGACGGAAGCCCCAGCAGGCCAAAACCATTGCAGGGTGGAAAGTTTAGAGGCACCGGCGATTTGAGAAGGCGGGGCGGCGTACAAGAGAGAGTGAGACAGAGAGCGATAGAGAGGCTATGACGCGCGGGGCACTGTGGGACACAGTGTGGGCAACGTGGGGCCGGACGGGTGCCTCAGAGGGTCAGACTGTAGCGACGCGGGAAGTCTGGACAAGGTAGCAGCCTGAAGAGGAGGCCTGTAGCAGAGGAGCCTCGGGCCCCTGCGTTGGCAATGGCGGAGAGGCCCGAGGACCTAAACCTGCCCAACGCCGTCATCACCAGGATCATCAAAGAAGCAGTGAGCTGCTCGGGCAGGCGGGTGGCCGGGGGCGGACAAGAGGGCCGGAGGGAAACGGGTCCTGGGCCGGCAGCTTTGCTCATCCCAGTTCTCCCCACAGCTCCCAGATGGTGTCAACATCTCCAAGGAGGCCCGGAGCGCCATCTCCCGCGCAGCCAGCGTCTTTGTGCTATACGCCACGTCCTGGTGAGCGTGACAGAGGAGTAAGGAAGGCGCAGAGGGTCCCCCCTGGCCAGAACCCACAGACCCCAATAATTACGTCGTATGTTAATGGGAAGAAATTCACAGTCTTTTTCCAGTTCTAACAAGTACTGAGGAATATTAAACAACAGAATAATTCTGCCCCGGCGTTTTTTTTTTACAGTAAAGGACAAGAAGCCGTGCATCAAAAACGTAGTAGGCTTTCCCACCCCACGTTTAGTTTATCCTTTCCCATCAAACGGGGGGCGATGTCTAACTGCCACAATGGCTTTTGCTCTTATTTTTTCAGTGCCAACAACTTTGCAATGAAAGGGAAACGCAAGACACTCAATGCCAGTGATGTGCTCTCAGCCATGGAAGAGATGGAGTTCCAGCGATTTATTACCCCGTTGAAAGAAGCTCTGGAAGGTAACAGACCCTTCAGTTTTCTAAACCATGTAGATGGTCATCCTGTGTAACCTGTTCATCCGGGCTTGAGGCTGTAAGTCCATTAAGCCAGTATTAGATGTGACTCTGCCCAGTTCAGTTTGCATCAGATCTCTTACTTCTCTGCCTTGGCCTTTCCAGTTATGCAGTAGAGATAGCTGTTGGGTGTCTGGTGCCCTCTTCCAGCCCTGCCTCCTAAACCCCTCCTTCCTTATAGCATATAGGCGGGAGCAGAAAGGCAAGAAGGAAGCTTCAGAACAAAAGAAGAGGGACAAAGACAAAAAAGCAGATTCAGAAGAGCAAGACAGGAGCAGGGATGAGGATAATGATGAAGATGAAGAAAGACTGGAAGAAGAAGAACAGAATGAAGATGAGGAAGTAGACAACTAATAGACTGTGGCGCTGTGGAAGCTACCACTCTGTAACATGGTATATGTTTATGTGACGCTTTTCCCTGCTGGGCAGAGTAGTCTTAGGTACAAGTGCCTGGGGAGATCAAAATAAAAACTGACTATAATTATCATCAAAACCAGCGTTTCACCAACTCAGAGCATCTGAGTAGCAGAATCCTCTTTTGTTTAATCAGTCTGAAGGTTAAGACTTTTTTGGCAAGAGGGATTCTGAATAGCTAATTAAATTAGCAATTTGTCAACTTGTTTACTTATGTGTATGGTTATGTAGTTTTTAAATCGCCAGTCTTCCTACCCCTCCAAAAAAATAATAACTTCCATGCTGCCTGCTGTGTTCCAGATCACAGAGGTAGTGAAGGCTCAGGAAAAATTAGGGCTTTGATCGTGGTCAGCCATATTTGGTTTACAGTAGTTTATTAAGAATGTTCAGAATGGGCTGGACATGGTGTCACATGCCTGTAATCTCAGCTACCTGGGAGACTGAGACAGGAAAATTCCAAGTTTTGAGCCCAATCTGGGCAACTCAATGAGACCCTGTCACCCCCTCCCAAAAATAGATAAAAGAGGCTGAGTATATAGCTTAGTACTCCCTCAGACTGCTTAAAATAATAATAATAGTCTGTCCTATGGTTTCTCTACTTGACAGTAGCATTAACTGAGTTCTGTTTTCTCTAAAACTACTTGGCTTGTGGCCCTTTAGTATTGCCTGTAGGCGTCTGACCTGCTAGGGTAGCTGTGCTCTGGGCACAGTGTGTTCTTAAATTAGCAACATAGATTGGAAGTTGTCAAACAAGGATGTTTTACAAAATAGATGGCTTAATCCTAGGTTACCTCACCCCAGCCGCTGTACAGCTTAGGATTTATTGTCACCTCCTGGAAGGTGTAAAATCCTGGACTTTCTCTTACTGTGTCCATCTCCCAGATTCCTGCCAAGTTTGAATCTTTACTTCATCTAAGTACAACATTTTCCCTTTGTGCTGCTTCTATTTCTTTTCTGCCTCTACTCTGCTTCCCATTCCCACTTTCTCTCCCTTTCTAACTCATCTGCAAATGTAGCAGCTTTAAATACCTGCTTAATGTCCCAAAATGCTTAGTTCTAATCCATGTCTTAAAAATGATTTTGTGAGCCAGGCATAGTGGTACACACCTATAATCCCAGCACTCGGGAGACTGAGGCAGGAGGATCACCTTGAGTTCAAGGCCAGCCTGAACTGCTTAGTGAGCTCCTGTCTCAGGGGGGAAAAAAAAAAAATGTGAAACTCCTCTGAATATTGAGAAAATTCTGATGGTGCTCAGGAATCCAACCCCCTAGCCCAGTCATCCCCTTGAACTGCTTCTAAAGTGTCTATTGGTTTTTCTTAGCCTTTTTCTCTTTCCATTCAGTGTCCCAGGCACCAGTTTGTCTCAGTTGAGCACTTGGGATTTGACAGGTAGTATAGTGTAGTTTGACACTGTTAACTTGTTAAATGAAAAGTTTGTTCATAAGTGACTGACTGTTGAGATTATAATGCTTTGTACAAATAAAGAACATTTCTTGTTTAAAGTGATGACTCATAAGTATATAGTGGCAGAATATGCTTTTGGAGCAAACCCAGTGATCAATGCCCTGCATAATATTTGTGGTGTGGCCAGACCTTTGTAAACAGGGAATCCTGCATCACCTCAAATGACCAGCAGATGTTGCTATTCAAGCACCACAAGAGTTTTTAGTGGACCTTCTGGTCACCATATAGTACTAGATTGTCCATGCCTTCATTTAATGAGCCTATCCTGTGTCTGGCATTGTTGTCAGTGCTTTTAAGTGTTAATTTGTAAACCTTCTGAATCAGTACTGCTATTACTTCCATTATCACTTAACTGAAACTATATATTACCTCCTGTCTATATAACTTTTTCAAATCAAATTTTTAAAAAATGTTTCACAAAGATACAACCCCACTGGTCACATGATGTAATGGTTTTTTCCTTCTCCGCAATAGAAACATCCTTTCTTAATTCCCATGGGCACCACTCAAGGCTAAGGCCTCAAGGCCCTTTTGAACCCCTGAGGCTTCCTTTTAACTCAGTTTCCTGCCTGTCTCTACTTCCCGTAGCAACGCCTGTGTTCTGCTTGCCAAGTGGATCTTCCTGGAACATAACTGTATTACAGTTCCTCCCTGTTGCCTATGAAATCAAATTCACACTTAGCCTTCTTATTCAGAACCTTCAAAGGATGGTTCACCTACCATCTGTTTTAATCTACTTTGCAAAATAAAGCTGTATACGCTCCAGTCAAGAATTTAAAAAAAAAAAAAAAAAAGCCAGGTGTGATAGGGCATGCCTGTGCCTACAATCCTGGCACTTGGGAGGCTGAGGCAAGAGGATCACCACCAGTTCAACGGCACCCTGGACTTTGTTTTGTTCTTTGAGACAGCAAGACCTTGTCTCAAAAAACAAAACAAAAAAATTACCTTCCTTATGGTTTTAGTCCATCTTACTTCATTAATCACCAAAATTTAGCTTCCTAAGAAAAACATGTTTCTTGATGGGTATAGGGTCACACGCCTGTTGTCTCAGAAGTCTGGATAGGATTATACATGCAAGCCTGGCCTGGGCAATTTAGCAAAACCAAATCTCAAAAATAGAAAATGGCCGAGGATGAACAGTGACCAGAAATACACTGAATATTTAAAATATTACAGTAAGCCAGGCGTGGTGGTGCACACCTTTAATCCCAGCACTCGGGAGGCTGAGGTAGGAGGAGTGTTGTGAGTTCGAGGCTGGCGTGGGCTACAATGGGAGCGCAAGGCCAGCCTGAGCTACATAGTGCAACCCTGCCTCAAAAAACTATGGCTGGGAGGTTGGCTCAGTGGCTTAAGCGCCTGTCTGGCAGGCGCGAGGTTGTGAGTTTGATCCCCAGTGCTGCAAAAAAAAATTTTAAAAATAATAAAATATTACAGTAAAAGACACATTAATTCCCCTTAAAACATCCTACCCCCCTTGCTTCAAACACATCCATCATTCTTGGTACTTTCTGAAGCAGTTGTGCAAGTCCTTTTTAGTGAGTGGGATCAAAACTACAGTGAACGCTGCTGCTGTGTCATCCAATGGAAAAGCAAACTTCTAAAAACTACACGATGTCCTTACCCTCCTTGTTCACTGGATATGACACTGACTTCTGGCTCTTTCCCAAAGTCAAAATCAGCAGGAAAGGTAAACTTTTTTACATCAAGACATTGAGGCAGCTATGACTGCAACTAAAGGTGGTCAACAAAAGTACTTTCAAAAGTGGCAAGAATGATGGGATAAGTGTGTTGCAAGCAAGGGGAATTCATGACAATGTGTCATTAATAATTGCTATAATAACTTTTCATTTAAGCACACATTGATTGTACCTCATAGGTTAGTGCAAAGGCCCTGGGTCCAATCCCCAATACTGTAAAATAAAAGAGAAAAACACGTTTCCTGACGGAGGTGATTATAATTTAAAAGTACTATTTTTGTTGTTGGAGACAGGGTCTTGTTAAGTAAACCAGGCTGGTCTTGAACTCTGTAGCCCAGCCTGGTCTCGAAATTGTGGTGATCCTCTTGCCTCCTACCTCAGTGTTGGTATTATAGGTGTGTGCCACTATTCCCTGCTCAAAAGTACAGAATTTTAGCACCTTGAGATCATCCAGGAGTTTTTCCCAGCCAGGCTTATCCTTTTCATATTTTTTGAAGTATGTTCCTATATGCCCAAATACTGTGATGTGGATCTGGGGAGTTAGGAGGGTTCTGTCCACCCATTCTAAACTATGTCTGGGTTCTAGCCCCCTATATTTACCAATGGGAAATTAGGCTCTTTAGAGAGAAGTGCTTTGTAAGGGTCTTACCACAAATTTATGAGTCCTAAGATTGTATACCAATAGCATTTGGTCTTGCCTGTTTCTGTTTTGTTTCTGTGTGTTACTGTTTTTCTTAGGGTTTTGCTATGTAGTCCAGACTTGTCTTGAATTATGTAGCAGGCCAGGGCCTCTAGCAAATTGAGATGAAATTCACAGAATATAAAATGAACCATTTGAAGCCGGGTGTGGTGGTGCACGCCTTTAATCCCAGCACTTGGGAGGCTGAGGTAGGAGCGTTGTGAGTTCCAGGCCGGCTTGCGCTACAACGGGAGTGGAGCGCAAGGCCAGCCTGAGCTACACAGTGCGACCCTGCCTTGAAAAACTAGCGACGGGAGTTTGGCTCAGTGGCTTAAGTGCCTGTCTGGCAGGCATGAGGTTGTGAGTCCGATCTCTGGTGCCAAAAAAAAAAAAAACCATTTTAAATGATTGATGTAGTTAACCCATTAAACAGTTATTCCTCTTGCCTTGGCCACCCTGACCCTTGCAATCACCAATCTTGCTTTCTCTCATCTCTGGCCCCCTTAACCTCACCCGTTGCCTCTCATCCCTAAATTTAACTGCCCCAAGTTCTCTCAGGCCTTTGGTCAGGTCTCTCACTGTACCAATCATATTCAGGTCCCTGTCAAACTTGCAGAGACTTTTTTTTTTTTAACGCTCACGTCTATTACATCACATCTCCCAACCCATCTCCCAAGGCACACAGTAGGCCCTGAGTAGTTAATTAGCCTGGGGACAATCTCTGAAAACATGGAAAGCAGTTTGGTGCTGAACTCAACAACTTTAAAATGTTCGGTCCGCCAAAAAAGGCTTAGCTTCTGTGTGAAGCATGATCGTGTTGTTCTAACGGTGAAATCCAATTGTTCTTTCATCAAAAAAAAAAAAAAAAATGAGAAAATGAGTCGGCAGCCAGTTCAGGGGAGTCTGTGAAGTGAACCCCGAGCTGCACCCGCCCTGAGACAGGTCACACACACAGTCCCCTCCCTCGCGGTTCCTGCGCCCCACGTGGGGTTTCTCGGGTCTTTCCGCGCCGGGGAGGGGCGGGCTCTCCGGCTCCTCCACACACTTGATTGGCCAGACCTCTAATCGGACAGACACTGCCGGACCGCGGCCGAGGCGGCAGCTGACCCGCAAGCTTGGAGAATGCCCGCAGGGGGCGTGGCCTGCACAGGTGGGAGAGCTGCTTCCGGGTGAGCAGCCCCGCCCCCACGTGTGCCCGGGAGACTAGAGTGGGGCGGCTGACAAAGCTGGAGTAGAGGCGGCTGGAGCAGCGGCACCGAGCGGTTAGAGAAGCAGGTGAGCGAGGCTGGACTCTGGGAGGTGGCGGGCTTGGAGGGCGGCTCCAAGGCGAGGCGGGGCCGTTTCACCCCGAGTCCCCAGATTGTACTGTGTGTCTGGAGCGCTGGTGCTGCAGCGGGGGTCGGGGTTGCCTTGGGCGCCTGTTTGGACTTGATCCTGCAACAGCCGGCCTTGCCGGGACCCGCGTCTCCACCGTGGGGCTCACCCCGCCTTCCGAGACCTCCGAGGCAGCTGCAGGAGTGCGGAGCTGGAGGTGCGTCGCCAACTCCAGGAGGGAGGGGGCAACAATAAGAGCCGCTGGTGCTCGGCGCTGCATGCCTCGGCCAGTCAGTCCTTACAACAGCCCATTGAGGTCGGTTCAAGGCTCCGTTTACCAGATGAGGAAACTGAGGTCACGCGGCTGGAAAGTGACAGAAACAGGATTTGTGCCCACATCTATCAGACTCCAGATTGCACACACTTAACCATCCTGCTACCAGGGGCAGCCAGGTTTAGTTACGTGTGTATCCCTTCCCCCCTCCCATTTCCTTCATTTGGAGCTGTTAAGCTGCTGGAAAGAAATTTTTGAAATCTGGCCTGACAGGACGAGGATCATGGTGGACTTTGAGGACTGAACTGCTGCAGACCTGAATTCAAGCTCAGGTTTGCAACAATGCCCGCTTTCATGGTTGTTTCATTGATGTAATCAGCAAGCTTTGAGACGCCTCTTAGCCAATGTATTCTAGGAATCTATACAAAAGGTAGCCTGTCCTTCTAGCTCCAAACGGCTAAGCTAGAAGAGAGTGGGTCTTCAAAACCCTAAGACCAAACTGGGCGCTCATTTTTTTATATCTTTTAATTACTTTTGCAGTATTGGCATGTGAATCCAGAGCCTTTGTACTGAATTATATCTCCAGACCTTTTTATATGTTTTATTTTGAGACTGTCTAAATCACTAAGTTGCCCAGGCTGGTCTCAAATTTGTGATCTTCCTGCCTCAGCCTTCCAGAGTTCTGGAATTACGGGCGTGCACCACCACTTCTTTCTTTTCTTTAATCCTGAATCTAGCACTGCTGCAGGGGGGAGCGGAGGTATGAAGTAGATACTGAGGAAATACAGCTTAATTAAACAGGCAGCCAGTCAGTCCCTTTTCAAAACTACTGCCTGATAGCTGACGCCCTGGGCCTTCCAGGGGCTCTGGATTTCTCAAGCTGGCCGTTCAACCTAGCTGGCCCTCCTGCCTACCTCCTCTCCAGTCAGTACAGAGCCTGCCAAACCTGGCACCAGCTCCCCACCTTCTGTGCCAAGAGCTCAGCCTCTGGAATCTCAGCAGAGGACAGTCTGGAATGCTTGAGCCCTGCAGATCTTCTTCTGCCCCTCCTGGTGGCCACTGTCAGGGTCCATGTTAAGTCACTTCCAGGTTAGGGGTGTTGAATTCTAAGAACATGAGACCTTCGCAATCAACCTGAAAAGCTGTCCTTCAGTATTCTACCTTCCATGAAGCTGTCCTTGACTCCCAGAGACACAGATTCCTCCCACAGCACGTGGGCCACCCTTCTACTCTGGCATCTGTGTTCCAGCCTCAGATATCTTAGACACCCAGTGGCCCACAGGGTTTGAACAGATGTCTTCTGTGGGTGCATCATAAGACACACAGTGCTATGCCTGGAGATCTTGTTGCAGCTCAGCCCTACTCATAATAATCATAGAAGTGGCTACAGGTTTAACGTATGGCTGCTTGGTCTCAGACACGTACCTCCTCCCTGTCTCTAATCATTCCCACAGCCTTGCAAATTTGGTAGTATCAACCCATTTCATATGTTATGAAGTAAAGGCTCTGAAAAGCCCACCAACCTTGCCCAAAGTTACAGAGCAGTGCATAGAACAAACACAGGACCAATCCTGAAACATGGTGCATTCTACCCACCCTATACTGTTTGCCAGCAAAACTAACCTGTTCTGATGTGGGCTGGACCTCATGGTGGCTTTTCCTTATAAGGTTGTGATGTAAAATGTAAGGGAAGTTTACAAGCTCCCTTAATTTGGGAGAGGTGCTCTCCCAGCATGTGGAAATCTTCCGAACTTTTTTTTTTTTTTAAATTTGGAAATCTCCCTAACTTTGAGGGAGTTTTCAGCAAGATGCTGGCCTGGCTTTGGCCAGGCAAAACAGATGCATCTCTGGCCTCTTTCCTACTGCACAGGTGTTTATTGAGTGCCTCTTATAACCCTCTGACTCTGTGGTAAAGGTCACCGCACGCTGGACTGGAAGCCAGAAGCCTTGAGCTCAGTTCCTAGCACTGGACTTCACTGTCTATAATGTCGCAAAGTCCTATGGCCTCTCTGAAGCACCACACTGTCTACATTAAGATGCAAGAGATTACATAGGATGGGTGATTTCAACTTTTTAATTCTTCTAGCACTAAAATAATCAGATCTCAATCAAATTGTGCAATCAAGTCTCTCTCTGACCCCCCCCAAAATAACCATATCAAAGTGGGACTGCTCTCGTGAGCCTCCCACCCCCACTTTTAACCTCCATGCCTCTCCCAGACTGCTGGGGGGAAACTTTGATAGCCCACTCCTAGTTGATCTTACCAGTCACTTGTTATAGAAAATATTTACTCCCTCACCTGCCTCAGGGAGATCAGGAGTTGAGGCCAGTGGAATGCAGCTAAGGATTCCAGAAGCCAGGGGCCTGTAACAAAGATTGTCCTGAGGAAGATGAATCAGAGACATGTAGGCTTGGCTTCAGAATTTGACTTGCCTCTCCAGAATGACCCCAAGGAAGTCACATAACCCTCTGAGCTTCCATTTCCTTATCACTGTAAGTTAGGATAATTTACTACACTGTAGTGCATGATACCTAATAGACTCAGTATATTTTGCTATTGCTTCCCTCTGTCCAGTGCTCAAACCAGAGTATAGATACCTACCAAATCAGGTGTTTACCAATAATACAGAGAATAGGATATAAAACTATGCATTTGGAGTCTAGAACAAATTGAAATTCTGGCTTAGTCACTAACTAGTGTGTGGTCTCGGGCAAGTTACTCAAGCCTGTTAGCTGAGTTAACTCCTGGCAGATACAAGAGCAAAATCTTGCACAAAATGGGCAGACAGGACCTCATACCTGCTGAATGAGTGGGAGTTGAAATGTTTATGGGAGGCCTGGCCTGTTCCTATGTGGGTCACGTGGCTGGCCTACCCAGGGGCGTGGGCTAGGGTGGGTCTGTGTGTGGCTCCTGATAATCCAAACCCCGCCAAGGAGTAAGATGGGATAAGATGGGTCCCTGGGCTGGTCAGAAGGAAGCCCAAGGGGTCAGAGACATGGGATGGAAAGGCAGCACCAGCAAACTGAAGGACCTCTAGGGTTCTAGTCCTGCTGCTTTACTTTGTAACATGCTGTGTGACTTTGAATAAGTCCTTGCTCCCCCTGGACTTTAAGGTCATGTTTGTACAAGGAACAATTGCACTTGGGCCTGCCAGCCCTTACCTTTCTGTGGCTCTTTTTCCCCCTTACTTGCTCAGCTACTGAGTGTGCCACCAGGCACCTGCCAAAGGAAGTGTCTGAAATGAAGCTCCTGCTTTTTCAAGGTGGTTTCTCATGTCTGCTGTGGAGAGACTCTTGGCTGCTTTGAGATGGCCTTTCCTTCTCCACCCCTGCCCCCCTCCTCTGCTGCAGTTTCTGTGCTCCTCTGCTTCCGGTCGGCTCTGCTCAGCCACAAGATTTATCTTCCTAAAGCCAGACTTCCACCAAGCCACTCCCCTACTCCCTGGCCTGAAACCCTTCCCTGGCCTCTGTCTGGCCCCTGCTTGTCCCTCACCGCCCATTGTCCATGTGTCTCCATTGCCTGCTCTAGTCCCTGGAACAGCCCAGAGCCATCCTCTGTCCCCACTTTGCCCCTTTCTTCTCTTCCTGAGGGGACACCGACTTTGGCCCTACCAAACTGAACCTGTGTATCCCGTAAGACCAAATTCAAAGCTGGTCTGCAACAAGCCCCTTATGCCACCCCTAGGCACACGAACCATGGCTCATATGTGGCCAGCTACTCTGCTCTGAGGTGCACTGTCACCTATGAAAGTGCCTAGGGTGGCCTGGCACACATGTGATGTCCGAGAAACATGTGAATTCCCTACTTCCGTATGTCTCTTATCACTTATTGCCGGGCATGGCAGCACACGCTTGTAATCCCGACTCTCAGCAGCATCGCAGTCTGGGCCATGTAGTGAGTTTAAGGCCAGCCTGAACAACACAAAAAAACTGGCCTCAAAAAAACAAAAACACTGCTTATTTGGCATGTAGGGTTTACTGTCTTGTACTTCATGTAATTAAATATTTACCATATGCCAGAGTCCACATGAGCAGAGCTTGGTGAGGAGGCAAAGATGAGCTCACCCTGGACCCTGCCCTGTGGAGACTCCCCTTCTGGGGAGAGGGAGATAAGGCAGGCCACAAAGACCTGTTGTGTAAGAGATTGCCATGTGTGGGCTGAAGAAAGCCTCAAGGGGAGAGGGAAGGAGAAACCTACAGACCTGGCTATTGGAGGCTCTGGAGAGAGCCCAGCCTGCAAGGCGAAGGGCAAGGGGCCACTCTGCTTTAGTGGCCGCTCTGGGGGAAGGGTGCGTATGTATCCCTCTGACTGGCATCCATGTGCTATTTTATCCCTTTGGAGTGTGTGTTACCTGATGGGAAACCTATGCACTAAGGTGTTCATGGTGTTCCACCTCAAGCAAGAATGGCTGGGAGTTTTCTTTTTGCTCACCTGAACTTTTCTCATGGAATAAACGTAGTTAAATGTTAGCCAAGTCAGCACTTCTCCAGATACATATAGGGAAGAAGGATTGGTTCTTTGGTTTTCATTCTTTTCTTTCCAGTTCATTGATTCTTTGATAAAATTTGATGAAAATAAATTACTAAAGCCAGGTATGGTGTCACATGCCTTTAATCCCAGCACTTGGGAGGCTGAGGCAGGAGGATTGATGTGAGTTCCAGATCAACCTGGGCTACAAAGTGAGCTCAAGGCCAACCTGAACTATATAGTGAGACCCTGTTTCAAAAAATAGGGCTGGGGATTTAGCTCTGACAAGCACAAGGTTGTGAGTTTGATCCCCGGTACCAAAAATAAATAAATAAATCACTAGAAAATTGTCTTTTTTTCCCCCATTACCATAGATCAAACATGGGATCTCTACTATTGAGCTACATCTTTAACCCCTTTATATTTTTTTTATTTTGAGACAAGTTCTCACTAAGTTGTCCAGACTGGCCTTGAAATTTGCAGCATTCCTTCCTAAGCCTCCCAGAGTTGTGGGATTACAAGAATGTGCCATCATACATGGCTCCGAACATCATGTTTTAAAATAGCAGTCATAGCCAGA
Source organism: Dasyprocta punctata (assembly GCA_004363535.1). Taxonomy (NCBI): domain Eukaryota; kingdom Metazoa; phylum Chordata; class Mammalia; order Rodentia; family Dasyproctidae; genus Dasyprocta; species Dasyprocta punctata. The sequence goes on along the minus strand of RJWM01016286.1, from coordinate 13,353 downwards.
CGTGGTGACACACACCTGTAATCCCAGCACTTGAGAGGCTGAGACAGGAAGATCCCCATGAGTTTGAGAGTAGCCTGGGTTACATAGTGAGTTTAAGCCTAACTTGAACTACATAGTGAGACCCTGTCTCAAAAAAATAAAAAATAAATATATAAATAGTAAAATTTTAAGCCGGGCGTGGTGGCGCACGCCTTTCATCCCAGCACTCAGGAGGCTGAGGTAGGCAGAGCGTTGTGAGTTCGAGGCCTGCTTGGGCTACAACGCGAGCACAAGGCCAACCTGAGCTGCATAGTGCGACCCTGCCTCAAAAAACTAGGGCCGGGAGTTTGGCTCAGTGGCTTAAGTGCCTGCCTGGCAGGCGTGAGGTTGTGAGTTCGATCCCTGGTGCCACAAAAAAAAAAAAATTAAAATAAAATAAAAATTTAAAAGCATAGCAGTCATAAAAATCTGAATGTTGTGGTCCATACCTGTAATCACAGCACTCTGGGAGACTGAGGCAAGAGGATCACAAGTTCAAGTTTGTGCAATTTTGTGACTTAGAGAAACACTGTCTTTGAGGGGGTTTTTGGATTTTTTGAGACAGGGTGTCACTGTGTAGTCCAGACTGGTCCTGAACTCACTATATAATCCAGACTGGCCTCAAATTTATGGCAATCCTCCTGCCTCAGTCTCCCAAGTGCTGGGATTATAGGCATGTACCACCATCCCTGGCCAAGACAAAAAGTTTTAAAAGGGTAGGGATATAGCTCAACATGAAACCCCTGGGTTCAATCTGTGGTACTGCAAAAATAAAATGGCAATGATATAAACAATATACATAAGATGTTATGTTATTAGAGTCAAATTGCACGGAAACTTCTAAAAGTTTCCTTGCATTTCTCCTCTTACCTGGTCACAGCCAGCAAAGTGAATCACAGGGTAGACGGGCCCTCTAGGTGGGGGGACCTAGAGGGACCCGTCTTCCCAATGTGACCATCTCCTGGGCACAGGGACCATGTCTCATGTTCCTCCTGTCCCCACCCCAGTAGAGCTAAGCACACGGCAGATACCCCAGGAACCGCTCTTCGGCCAGCAGCATGCAGCCCCAGTCTGTTCTGCATAGCGGCTACTTCCACCCTCTGCTTCGGACCTGGCAGACAGCTACCACCACCCTCAGTGCCTCCAACCTCATCTACCCCATCTTCGTCACGTGAGTCCCCAGGAACGGGCCTGGGCTGTGATCTGCCCAGGGCGGGGTAGGTGTGTGCCTAGAGCAGCATCAGTATTGCTGGGTGGGCTGTCATCTGGAAACTCCAGGTATTGGAGGTGGCCTACTGGGTTAAAGATGGCAGTCTCAGGAATGGTGACAAGAGCTCAGTCATCCTATTTGTGAAATAAAAAGAATTACTCCTGCCTGACCTCCTGAACTTTTACGATCAAGCCCAAGCAGAAGCCAGTGGCATATCCCTGAATCTCAGCACTCAGGAGACTGAGGCAGGAGGATCATCATAAGCTGGAGACCAGCCTGGGCTACATAGTGAGTGAGAGACAAACCTGAATTACATAGCAAGACCCTGTCTCCAAAAAAAAAAAAAAGAAAAGAAAAGAAAATGGAGAGAAGGTACTCTGTTGATTGTACTCTGTGATTATATCCACAAAAGAGGTGCTTACTAATAATGATCATGAATACGTATACTCAGGTGCTATCCTAAGCACTTATGCAGCATTATCTCATTCGGTCTGGCAACATTTGTTTGAGGAAGAAACAGATATCGTTCCCTAGAATGTCAGCTCCGTGAAGGCAGGGGTAATGTGCCATCTGTACTTAGATGTACTGACCTGGCACATAATAAGTGCTCAGCAATTGTTTGTTGAATGAGTGAACCCACCCAAGATCCAGGTGAAGGGTCAGGTGCTCTGAGAGCTAATCCAGCTGGGCCAGAGTCACCCAATCAGGAGTTACCTTGAGTAGGAAGCAAGGCCTAACCAACTTGAGAGTTTAAGTTCTTAACACCCTGCCTTCTTCCTGTGGTTACTATTGTGTTAGTGCAGTTGCCCATAGTGTCGCTGTTCTTCTTGGTGTTCCTGTTACTATTTCAGGTCCTGGGCTTGGCCAGGCAGTGGAGCCAGACACTGGATCCCATCCTCTCCTACCCTCCCCACTCCCATATTCCTTCCCAGCTTCCCAACCATCCTCCCAGTCACCCCTTCCTCACCAGCCCTTCCCACAGCCACCAATGCCCGCCCCCCACTCTTGCAGGGATGTTCCCGATGATGTCCAGCCCATCGCCAGCCTCCCAGGAGTAGCCAGGTAGGGGGTATGGGGGGGAGGGCAAGGGAATGGAGGAGAGGGAGATTTCACAGGTGGAGGTAGAAGATCCGGAGAGATAGACTTCAGCTAGTGGAGAGGAGGGTGTCCTGGGGACCAAAACTGTTACCCTGTGGAGGAGGCAGCCTCATGAAGTAACCAGTGCCCATTACCAGAGCTCCACTGCAGACAGGAGTGTGGCTGGAGCTGGGGATTCAGTCGGAGAAGCCTTTACCACTATTGCAAAGCTCTGCTGCTTGAGGCCTCTGCTGCTTTCTCACCTGTTTGGTCGTTGCCTTCCCTGCTCTGCCCCACACTGTGAGGCTTGTGCCCTCCTGGGGCCATGGACAGCTTGGCTTTTAGCAGAGACACATTGTAGAGGTACCAGGGAGCCTGCCTGCCTTCAACCCCGCTCCTTGTTCCCTCCCAGGTACGGTGTGAATCGGTTGGAAGAGATGCTGAGGCCCCTGGTAGAAGATGGGCTGCGTTGTGTCCTCATCTTTGGGGTCCCCAGCAGAGTTCCCAAGGTAAAGAATCTTAGGAAGGTTAAGAAGGGAGGTTGGGCAAAGGAGGGTCAGGGTTCCACACTGACCACGTCCTTACTCCCACCTTGTGCTGGCCCCAGGGCCATGCCAGAATGGCCGTAGTCCTTGTCCCTAAGACAGCACCCATGTAGTATCAGGACACTACATAGGGCTGAGACATCCTGACTGGGTAAGCCAATCCCCTGTCTGCAAATGAGGGTGATCCTCTGTACGTCTCAACAGTGATAGAAGGAGGGGGCTGGGGCTTCACTCTACAGTGGCAGCCACCATGCCTTCTTCAAGGCTTGTGTAACAGTCACACCCATTTTGTCTCTTTTCTCTTCCCCTAGGATGAGCGGGGCTCTGCAGCTGACTCTGAGGAGTCTCCAGCTATCGAGGCCATCCATGTGTTGAGGAAGACTTTCCCCAGCCTTCTGGTGGCCTGTGACGTCTGCTTGTGCCCCTACACCTCCCACGGTCACTGCGGTGAGATCTCTCCCTCCTGCCAGCCCTGCTGCCACCCACACCCACTGCCAGTTCTCCCCAGGGTGGGCACCAGCCAGGGCCCAAGAAACTTCCCAACACCCATCCATCTTGCGCTGCAGGGCTCTTGGGTGAGAACGGAGCATTCCGGGCTGAGGAGAGCCGCCAACGGCTGGCAGAAGTGGCGCTGGCCTATGCCAAGGCTGGTGAGTGAGTCCCCAGCACAGATGGGCGTCTCTGGGTCAGAGAGGTGGCAGAGTGGGTAGGAGGGTCCCTGCATTCTGAAGGCCCCCCTCTGCCCCTCAGGATGTCAGGTAGTAGCCCCGTCGGACATGATGGACGGACGCGTGGGAGCCATCAAGGAGGCCCTGATGGCACATGGACTTGGCAACAGGGTACGGGTGGGGAGTGCAGGGCGGGCCGAGGGGCGGGGAGGAGAAAGCTTGGAGCAGCCCTGTCCCTGTGTGTGCCAAGAATTGTAGAACTGATGATAGTGCTAGATGAGGCCTTTACCCATTTCAGCCTCTGTACTTCAGACAAGGAAGTCGAGGCCTAGCAGTCCAGTGGCACTGGAGTATAGGCACTCTGTTTCCTAGCCAAGGTCCTTTCTTCCCTTGCCACATCAGCCTGGGACACCTGGAGATGCTAACTGAACCTAGATCCTCATCGTCTCCCCATAGGTATCAGTGATGAGCTATAGCGCCAAATTTGCTTCCTGTTTCTATGGGCCTTTCCGGTAAGTGGGGATGGGCAAGGGTCTGCTATTAAATCCTAGGCCCGTTAGCCCAAAACTAGAGCGCACCCTGAGACTCTGCTTCACAGGGATGCGGCTCAGTCAAGCCCAGCTTTTGGAGACCGCCGCTGCTACCAACTGCCTCCTGGAGCCCGGGGCCTGGCCCTCCGCGCAGTGGTGAGTGACCAGGGCCTGAGCCCCACAACCAACACTTCTGCCCCCAGCGGGTGCTGCCCACACTTCACACATATCCCTTAGGATCGGGATGTGCGGGAAGGAGCCGACATGCTGATGGTGAAACCAGGAATGCCCTACCTGGACATCGTGCGGGAGGTGAAGGACAAGGTGAGCACAGAGTGAGACAAGGGGGCTCAGCGGGCAGGAGAGTTTATCTGAGCATGCTGGCCCTTGGAGTGTAGGACTCTGGAACCTGAGAGTTTAAAGCAGTCTGTCTCCAAACAGGAGTTCTCCACTCCTGGCCCAAACCTGCTTCAGGGCCAGGGCTCACAAGAGCCTCCAAACAGCTCTGGCTGAGCAGTCCTAGGATGGGCTTGGCTACCAGCAGCTGTGACTCAGAACAGGGCTCGTGATAGTCACGGATTGGGCAGGAAGCGGGAGACACTCACAGAGCACGCTCACCTTCCCCTTCAACCCTTGTGCCTTTGCTGCCCCCTGCAGCACCCAGAGCTCCCCCTCGCTGTGTACCATGTGTCTGGAGAATTTGCCATGCTGTGGCACGGAGCCCAGGCCGGGGCATTTGATCTCAAGGCTGCTGTCCTGGAGGCCATGACTGCCTTCCGCAGAGCAGGTGAGCCAGCAGGGCTGGGGTTTGGGACCTGTTCCATGGGGACTGAGGTGCACTTTGCCCAGATACAGAAACAAAGCCACGAGACAGCCCCAACCTGCTATCTAGACAGATAAAGAATGAGGAAGGGATGTGGAAGAACAGAGCATGGAGCAGTGACCACTACTTTTTGGTTGTGGAAGTTTAAGCCAGCCACTTCTCTCAACCTCAGGGTCCTCATCTGTGAACTAGGGATGAGATGCGTGGTACATGGTTGTCCTGGGGATTGAAATCATGTGTGCAATTGCATATGCTGCCACCCTATAAATGGGGGCAGATTCGGTTGGCATAGCACACCATCCTGGTTAGCAGGGTGGGCACCAACCTTGAGCTAACAAGCCTGGGATTTAGCTGCAGACCCCTGTTCCTCCCCACTTACTGGAAGGGCCCATAGAAATAGGAAGCAAATCACTGGCAGACAGTGGGTTCTAAGGCTCAGTCATTTCCAGGTGCTCCAGGCTGATGGGGTAGGGAGAGAAAGGACTTCAGCAAGGAAGCCAAGTGCCTGCATTAAGTCTCATCGGAGGACAGGGTCTTGACTTCCCCATATCAGCACAGGAAGGGAATTGGCAGTTACCTGTTTCTCTCACTACATTTCCTACATTGGCAAACTGAGGCCTAGAAAGAGAAAATTACTTGCCCAACGTCCTGAGCTGCAACCCCACAGGCTGTGCCTTTCCATGGTGCCCTCCTTTCCCACGTGGCCTCCATCTCCCAGAAGGTGTGGTCAGGAGCTGATGCCCCTCCTGTGCACTGCTTCCTGCTTCTCCCGACACAGGTGCCGATATCATCATCACCTACTATACACCTCAGCTGCTGCAGTGGCTGAAGGAGGCATGACGGAGAGAGGTTGCGGGACCCAAGAACCAGAACTCAAGAAAGCTCCCAAGGTCTTGGTGAAGCAAAAGCCAAAGTAAATCCTGCTTTTAGAACTGTGCCCCGTGCCCTCTTCCTGCTCCTGTGCTGGTGAGGACCCAGCGCCTTGACTGGTTTCTGCCTCCGTGATCATCTACCACTTGCAGCCCCTTCTCAAGGGCTCTGCAGGCTTCCCTGCCCCTGCCCCTGCCTGGCTCAGCCCTGAGGCACACCTCTCCACCCCAGCTCTTGGCTCTGGTGTGCTTTCAGCTTGACAGCAACCAAGAGTCCCGCACAGGCTTGGTGGTGCCTGGAGAGGTGCTTGGAGCATTGGGCAAGGGGAGAGCTATTGAACATGGGATCCTAAGAAGCTTTGGGAAGCCTGGGGCCTCTGGCAGCAGTGCTGGGTGCAGGATTGAGGCCTAGCTTGATGCCCCTGGTATAGAATCGAGTTGTGCTGTGGTTCCATGGGAAGGCATTTTACCCAAATGGCCAATGTTCCCAGGCTGCCTGAAATCTGTTCCACTCTGAGCCCAGATCCAGAGAATTAATGAGGATCAAAATCCAGAAGCAAAGGAGTTCCTGACAGCTGGAGATGCCACTGCTAAGAAGGTTTTGTTTCCCCACAGCACTGGAGACAACCCAGGACCATTTTTTAATTTTTATTTTGAGACAGGTCTCACAAAGTTGCTAAATTGCCCAGGCTGGGCTCAAACTTCAGTCTTACCATCCTCTTTGCTTTGTCCTATTGGAGTGCTGGCATGTGCCTCCATGCCCAGCTTGCTTTTTTTTTTTTTTTTTTTTTTAACTGATGGTACTGGGAGTTGAACTCAGGGACTTGTGCATGGAAGGCCTGCTCCCTATCACTCTTTCTAAAATTTTATTTTCAGGCAGTCTTACTACATTGCCCAGGCTGGTTGGTCTCAAGCTCATAATCTCCCTTCCTCAACTTCCCAAGTAATGTAGCTGGGATTTTAGGCATGGACCACCACAGAGGCCAAAGAGGATTTTTATTCACACGGTATTTCAGTATGAACCTCTGCTCTTTGCCCAGGTGCAGTTCTGGGTGATGGGAATACAGCAGGACAGGCCTTAACTTGTCACTTCATTGAATGCATGCAAAGACAAGGGGAGAGGCAGATAAGAAAACAGATAAATAAAGCAATGACAGCCAAGCATGATGGTGCCTGTCTATAATCTCAGCACTCAGGAGTCTGGGGCAGGAAGATTGGAGGATTGCCACAAGTTCGAGGCCAACCTGAGCCACAAAGTGAGACCCTGTCTCAAAGAAAATAATAAAAAGCAGTTACAAATTTTGTTAGTGCCTAACGGAAGGAAAGGGTCTGAGACAGAGTAACAGGAGGGGTCCCTCTGAGAGCATGACTGGCCAACTTTCTGAGGCCAAGACCTATACAAGAAAAGATCTTTATTGAGGCCACAAGGACTACATGACATGCACAAAGACGATGTGGGAGCAGATGAGGAAGAAGAAGTCAGGCAACAGGGTTGGAGTTTGGAAAGGTCAGATTCCACTTGTGGTAGGAAGCTTGGATTTTATTTTGTGTCTGTTCTGATGGACAGATCTAAAAGGCTTTTTTCTTTGTTTAGGGGAGATGTTGGGTTTTGTTGTTTTTGTCTTTGCAGTGCACAGACTTGAACCCAGCACCTCACAAGTGGTAGGCTGGTGCTCTCCCATTGAGCCACACCCTTCTCCTAGCCCTTCAGATAACATTCTAGAGACAGAATTAGCAAATTTTGCTAATGCTTTAAGATGTAGTGGGGAAAATGCAGTGCAGATAACAGGACGTGGTGGCGCATGTATAATCCCAGCACTAATCCCAGCACTTGGGAGCCTGAGGCAAGAGGATCACCATGAGTTTAAGGCCAGCCCTGGGCTACATAGTGAGTTCAAAGCTGGCTTGAACTATGTAGTGAGACCCTGTCTCAAAAAAACAAACAAACCAAAAAACCAGTGGAGAATAAGGGAATAGAAGGAAACAGGAGGAAGCAAGGGTTTCTTCATGAGTTTCTGGCTGTAGCAAATGATCTGGGGGGTTTCAGTTATCCTTCTAAAATGGATGTGTATGTTTTCCCCATATTGAAAGTTAAGCCTCAGCTAAGAAGGAGGCCAGGTAAGAAGCCACCTGCCTTTCTGCAAAAGGATAAGGAATCTCCACAGTACAGCCAAAAGCAAGGTCACCTTGAACTCTAATGCAATGCAATCCACTTTTAAACATTGAATGAATTTAGGATTATAAACTCCTAGCAGCTTCTAAGATTGCATCAGTCCCTTCCAACTCTTAGTGGTTATCTTAGTTACTTTATCCTTGCTGGGACATAATACCTGACACCCACTACTAAAAGGAGGAAAGATTTATTCTTCTGGCTCATGGTTTATAGAAGTTTCAGTCCATGGTTCACTGGCTCCAAGGTAAGGCGTCATGGCAGAGGAGAAACAGCTCTCAGGTCATCATGGCAGGAAGCAGGGGTCAAGGGGAGAGGGAAGGAAGTGGACTCTTCCAGGCCGTGTACCCGGTGACCCACCTCCTCCAACCAGGCTTCACCTCACAATACATATAGTTGTAAACTCATCAGTGGACTAATCCACTAATGAACATTGGACCTGTGTGATCCCAGGCACCTCTCAAAAGCCCCACATGTGAGTGCATCTAGATACAAACTAACATTTCACCCCAGCCCCCAAAAGACTTATGCATCCCTTTATGCAAAATGCATTTAGTCCATCTCTAACAGTTGCCAAAGTCCTGACAGTTGCAGTGTTGATGAAAAGTCCAAGTCTCTGAGATTTAAGGCAAACTCTTAGCTATGAGTCCCATAGCTAATGGGATAGAAAGAGGTGAGAGCAAAGCAAAACTGAGACTCAGTAGGACAAACATTAAATCCTGTACTTCCATGTCCAGCATCCTGGGCAAAATGTGAGATGTAAGCTCCAAAAGGCTTGGGCAGCATTACCCCTGTAGCATTGCCAGTGGTCATGGCCCTTATGGTTTCTCAGGCTAACTTTGCTCACTGTTTGCAGGTTTTTTGTGACAAGGGCTTGCTCTGTAGTCCAGGCTGGTCTTGAACTTGCTGTGGACCTCAAGCTAGCCTTCAACTCATGGCAGTCCTGCCTCAGCCTCCAAAGTGCTGGGATTACAGGTGTGCACCACCGTGCCTGGCCTTGCAGTTTTCTTTAGCTGTTCTAACTTTTCCAACTTTCTCCATTGCGCTTCACACTCACATCTTGACACACTGTCCTCTCAGGCACACTGGCCTCCTAGGCCTCCTGAAATCTAGGCTTCTGCATGCATGTAAAACCAGCACATAGATGATACCCAGGCCTGAGCCAGCTAGAGCAACAATGAGGCCCTTTTGTGTCTACCCAATGTTTGCACAGGCCTTGGAATGCCTGGATGGCTGAGCATGGAGAACTGTACCCCAGGAAATCAATTCCCTGAATGACTTTTCTCAAGCAGAAGGCCCAAGGGCTCTTCTTTCAAAGCGAATTCATTTACTTTTGGTTGTAGGGGGAGCCAGATGCAACAACTTATTCACCTTAGTAGGGATAGTTCAGTATGCCCCATATCATTGGACTCCCAGAAATTGCACTGAGGTAGAATTTTAATTGGTGCCTTGAATTTTAGTTGGATTTATTTCCCATTCTCTGCACACAAACATTTTACTAACAAGTCCAGAGTAGTTGCTACTTCCTTACTTACTTGGTCCAATCAGCATAATATCAGTGTAGTGGATCAGTGTGATCCTTGTGGAAGAGACAGGATCCCTACGAACTAAATTGTATTGTAGGACTGGAGAGTTAATAATACCTGGAAGTAGGACACTGAAGGTGTGTTGTACTTGCAAGCTGAAAGCAAGTTGTTTCTGGTAGGCCTTACGGACAAAAATGGAGAAGACATTTGAAAAATCAATAGCTGCATATCAGGTCCCCCTCTGCTCAAGCAAGGAAACCACATCTAATACAGCAGTTGCAATCAGAGTCACCTGTTGATTGAGTTTATGGTACCCCACTGTCATTCTCCAAGACCCATTTTTCTTCACAGGCCAAATAGAATTAAATGGGGATGTTGTGGGAACCCCCACTCCTGCATCTTTCAAGTCTTTGATAGTAGCACTAATCTCTGCAATCCCTTCAGGGATGTGATACTGTTTTTCGTTTACGGTTTTCCAAGGTAAAGATAACCCTCATGGCTTCCATTTGACCTTTCCAACCATAATAATCCTCACTGTAGGTTAGGGAACCAATATGAGAATTCTGTCAAGTACAAGTATATCTGTCCTTATTATACGTTCTGCAACTGGTGAAATAACTACAGGATAGATTTGGGTACCTACTGAACTCATTGAGTTGGACCTTTGCTTAAACTCCACTGATTACCTGTCCTTCATAGGCCACTACTCTTACAGAAGGTTATTTTCTGGCCAGACTTAAAACTTTAAATCATTAAGCTGTGCTTTTGCTCTTGATTCTCAAAGTAGAACTTGCTAAAAGCCCCTACAGTATGCATTTCACTGCCTCAATATTTCTCTGCCTTGGGATTTCCTCAGCCACATTTATTAGTCTGCTGCTATAAATCTCAAACTCCCTTAAAGTCTCAGAACAGGAGCAAAATGTAGACAGATGTTCTTCCAGAGCATAACAGACATGGCCAGAAATCCAACTGCCAGTGGAACCCTGGTTCCAAACTGAAACCTGAGCTTAGTTTTAGCCATCTCCTTTTTAAAATCTACAGTCTGATCTGAGCTGCGATCTGACTCTTACATCAAGCTGAGCTTACAGACTCGTAGGGCTGCTTCTTTGGCAGGCATCTCTAAAACTTCCCATACTCCTTCCACCAACCAGTTCCAAAGGCTTCTGAACCACATGGGTGGGTAGCAACAACCCTGTTTCTCTAATATCTTTCTTACTGTCTCATTGCTGGGACACAATACCCAACACCCACAAGTTAAAGGAAGAAAGGTTTATTTGGGCTCACAGTTTGTAGAGGTTTTGGCCCATAGCTGGCTTCAAGACAGCACATCATGGTAGAGGAGAAATAACTTGTGACTTCATGATGGGAAACAACCATCATGGGATTGCTCTCCAGGCCACACACCCCACACACAGTGACCCATCTCCATCTAGGCTTCATCTCCCAACACCACATTTATCTATAAAACCATCAGTGAACTAATCCACTGATAAATATCACACTCCCAATCACCTGCAAGAAGCTTCACCTATGAGCATACAAAGTTTTGTGGTGACATCTAGATATAAACCATAACAATGGCCTTCATCAGACCTATGGCCAGCTCACCTTGAGACCTGGTATCATCCTGTTCTCAGCCTTCTGGGAGATGGCCAACCAAAATAGGGGTCGAAGCTGGGCGTGGTGGCACATGCCTTTAATCCCAGCACTCAGGAGGCTGAGGTAGGAGGAGTGTTGTGAGTTTGAGGCCAGCTTGGGCTACAACGTGAACGCAAGGCTGGCCTGAACTACATAGTGCGACCCTGCCTCAAAAAACTAGGGCCAGGAGTTTGGCTCAGCGGCTTAAGCACCTGCCCTGGCAGGTGCAAGGTTGTGAGTTCGATCCCTTGTGCCAAAAAAAAAAAGGGTTGAAGAGTTGGAAAACCTCACTACGTAGAGAGTTCAAGCCTAGATCTATCACCTAGAGCCCAAATCGCTATGTGGGTATAAGTCATTTCTGGGCCAGAAGTAGACCAGACCAGAAATTTCAGTTGTACTTTGTAGGCCTTCTCATTCCTGAGCTTATTCCTGGCTAAAAATGATTAGTAAAGCTGGGCATGGTGGTGCACACCTGTAATCCAAGCATTCAAGAGAGTGAGGCAAGAAGATTGCTGTGAGTCTGAGACCAGCCTGAAATACATAATGACACCGTGTCTCAATAAATAGAAAAGAAATAAAATGATTAGTATAAAGAAAATGTTTTTCTAGGCCAGTGGTGGTGAACCTATGGCATACAAGTTGCTTTTTCTCTTAAGATAAAAGATGTTAAGGTATGAGTTATTTTTTCTAAACTAAAACCTCAATATTCGGGATTAATTGCAGTGTTGACAGGTGCAATAAATAAGTGGACTTTGGGTTGTACTTCGGGCATTTATCTCTTAAACAGTTTGCCATCACTGTTGGAGGCCAACCCAAGTCCATCACTGCCAAGCAAGTATAGATGCTGGCTGTGTGTTAGGTATCCAGGTAGGAGACAGATGTTCTGCTGTAGGTACAAACAGAGCAAAGGATGCAGACAGATGTGTCTACAGCCTTCAGGGAGCACATGGTGAACACTGAACCAAATGAATTTCCCAGGGAGCCAGGAAGCAAATGTATCAATGACTTGCTAGGTGTTAGGAAGTAGGCCATCAGAAACTGACCTGCTTTGAAGGATTAGGAAATACTTCCCACAAAGGACTGGTATTTGGATAAACAGCCCAGCAAAGGCATGATTGGGCCAGAGTATTCCTGGCAGAAGAAACAACCATACAAAAGCCTTGGGCTGGAGGAACACAAAGCTGGTGTGACTGGAGGACCAGGAAAGACTAAGCCTGAAGAGTAGAGACAGACCAGGGCCAAAACATTCAGAGGTCACATTAGCATTTTCAGACTTTAGTCCTAAAGATCAAAGGAAACTATTTGAAGGATATTAGCAGTGGAATGAGTTTAATTGCATTTTATCTATTTTTTTGGTACCAGGAATCAAATTCAGGACCTCACATTTGCCAGGCAGGTACTGCACGACTGAGCTATATCCTGGGCCCTCTAATTGCATTTTATAAAACCATTTTGGTAACACTTTCACTAAGTACAGATGAGCAATTTTGGTGGCCTGAACTGAAGTGGTAACTGGGGATGGAGAGAAGGAAATGAATTTAGGATGTGTCCAGTAGGTAATAGATGTGAGGGATGACCTGGACTTGACTTTGTGAGTGGTCAGTGGGCCATTTACTGAGACTGAAACCTGCAAGAGGAACAGGCGAAGATTTGAAACAGTACAGAAAAACATAGCATGGGGTCATTTGCAGTGAGGAAGATGTATCTATAGCATTTATGTCTCTCAGTAAGTTTGTGGCAGAACTGGTTAGAACTTCAGTTGCACAGAAAACCAGAGCTAGGATTTGGACCCATATGGCCCCAACTCCAAGGTCTGTGCCCTTAACCACTGTGCCATACCACCTCTCAACAAGCAATAGCAAAACCATGGGTGAACGTTCATGTGATAATTAGCTACAGTGTCAGGGAAGCCCAAGGGGCCCTTTTACCTGCAGGCACTGTGGTCTGTGTGAGTAGTGCCCCCTAAATCAGGAAGTGACAGCCCAGTGGTTCCAGCCCATGATGGTTTATGTGTAAAGGCAGTTAACAGCCAGGTACCCAGCCGCAGCTGGAAGGGCTTGGGTAGTCTTATGGAATCTGGTTCTTTCACAATCCAATCTCCTGCCATGTGACCTGGCCTTGCTCATAGTAATTTTATCCTTAGACAGCAGATTGCTTTCACAGTCTGCCAAGGCCCATTATTATTAGGTCTCTGGGCTTCACTGCTAGGTGATGAGCATTATGGGCCTCTCTTCATGAGACTTGATTTTGTTTTTTCTCTTTCTTTTTCTTTTTTTTTT